>CABHPQ010001445.1:35054-62298 GCA_902168405.1 Peromyscus aztecus | reverse complement strand
AAGAGATAAGTTATAATAAATAATATTGTAACAATATATAAAATAATATATATAATATAATACAAATAATAAAGAAAACTACAAAGTATTTTTGATGTGGTGGAACCATATTTTAAACGTTTAAAAGCAATATTATACGAAGTGTGTGTGCACTCGCACATCCCACTTGTCCTGGGATGACCGGTGTACCCCACTGTGCCCATCTCAAGCCGAGTTCTCATTTTTAGTGTTCACTTTAAGTGCAGAAAACAAGGTATCGGAATGTTCAGTTTAGTCATTTTATTTACTACTTGAGTACATCCATCGGATGGATGACACCAAGATAGTTAACAGTATTGAAATAGCTCACGTTGTAAAATACTGTCACTTTTAGTTTTTCAAAATACCAAGGCTTTAAACTGGGATCGAGCGAGGCGACGTGGAAAGAAAAGATAGACATCTTCAGAAGTGGGATTGCTCTTTAATAGAGCAACAGACAGGCCACAGTCTGTGGAAGTGGAGACTGTGCTGTGACAGCTGGGGTTTGAAGGTTTGGGCTTGAGATGGGAAGGGCGTATGAGGGTGAGAGGCTCAGTCGGTCGTTTTCTGGCCTTAGATCTGCCCCTGCTGTTCCAGATAGGAACTGTCAGCACTGGCAGTTTTTCTTGAGCTTGGGGGTTTTTGGGCAAGCATTTGCCAGATTGAGATAGTTTTACCCTTTACAGGCAAATTATCAGGTTTTCTGAGACAAATGCATCTCTTACAGAGTAATAAACTTCTAAATTCACTGGGAAATAAACAGAATTTAACTAATAATATTCAATTGTGGCAGGTTTCATTAAAAAAAAAAAAAAAACCCTTGGAAGTCTCCAACTCTCTCTGACTTGTCAATTGGTTTTAAATTCCAGAAGTCCATGTCTATTCTTCAGTGAGCAATTTTTTTTGGTGTGTATGTGTAGCTAGAGTTTTCCTGCCTGGCCCACAGTCAGGACAAATCTCTGTCACCCGCCAGTCCCACAGCCGCCAGACCCAACCAAGTAAACACAGAGACTTATATTGTTTAAACTGTTTGGCCGTGGCAGGCTTCTTGCTGACTGTTCTTGTATCTTAAATTAATCCATTTCCATAAATCTATACCTTGCCACGTGGCTTGTGGCTTACCGGCATCTTCACATGCTGCTTGTCATGGCGGCCACTGGCAGTGACTCCTCCCACCTTCCTGTTCTCTCAACTCTCCTCTCTGTTAGTCCCGCCTATACTTCCTGCCTGGCCACTGGCCAATCAGTGTTTTATTTATTGACCAATCAGAGCAATTTGACATACAGACCATCCCACAGCATGTATGTTTTGTTTAGTTTTCTGAGACTATGTATGTCACCTTGTCTTCAACATAGAGCTGGCACACACCTCTAATCCCAGCACCTGGGAGGCAAGAGGCAGGCAGATTTCTTGAGTTTGAGGACAAACCGGTGTACATATTTAGTTCCTGCCTAGCAGGGCTCCATAGAGAGACCCTGCTTCAACAAAACAAAATAGAGACCCTCCTGCTTCTGCCTCCTGAATGTGGGCTACCTCACTCTGCTCAGTTCTGTAGATTTAAAAGTTTCCAAGCCAAGTGCTCATACCTGTGGCCTCAGCACTTGGGAGGCCAAAGGAGTTCCAGCCCAGTAGGGCTACACAGTGAGTGAGATCTTGTCTTAAGCGTTCACCACATTACCATGACCCCCTTCCCCATATGTATGTGTATATTCCCTGTTTTTGGTGAGTATTTGTTGTGTGTGTGTGTATGGTTTATCCGTGCGTACCCTAGAAATTGATACCTAGTGTCTTTTTGTATTTTCCACCTTTTTTGAGGTCTCTTCCTGAGTCTGGAGCATACTGATTGGCGAGACTAGCTGGCCGCCAAGTTCTCCCACCTCCCCTCAATCCTGACTCTATCTTCTAGGGCTGGGATTACAGATGTGTCTGTATGTGAGTGCTGGGGATAAGAACTCAGGTCTTCGAACCTCCTCCCCCTTGAGACAGGGTCTCATGTATCCCAGGCTGGCCTTGAACTCACAGGGACCCACCTGCTTCTGTCTTCCAAGATCTGGGATAAAAAGAGTTCACCACTGCCTGACCCTAACCTTGAACTTTGACCCTGCCGTCTCCACTGAGTGCTGGGGTTACAAGCCTGTGCTGCCCTTCTCAAAGTGAGTGTTTTGTGCATCCTTGGCAGCACTCTCAACTGAGCCCATTTTCCTCTTTCCTTTTCTACAGAAACAGTGTTGTAAAAGGATAAAGTGTTGCTTATCATCTTCACTACCTTTGTCCCTGCCGGTGTTGGAGGGGATATGCTTTTGTCCTTAGTGCTTTGGCATTTACGAGTCCTTATGGGCCTGTGGGGAGGGAGACCTCCCTCAATCTAATGTCAGTTTTTCACCCTCCCTTCTTTTTGAGATAGTCTCATTTTGTAGCCGGACTGGCCTGGAGCTCACCGTGTAGACTGCACTGGTCTCAGACTTGCTGCTAACCTCCAGCCGGGGTTATAGTTGTGAGTTATCATCCTCAGCAGTTTTGTCTTTAATTACTAAAGAAGTAGATATAATGTGGATATATATAATAATTAAAGGGCAGAAAACTCCAACTAATCTTAATTCTGTCGTGCAGATGAAATCATTTGTAATACTTACTATGTAGACCAGGCTGACCTCAAAAATCAGAGATTTCTGTGCCTCTGCCTGTGGAGTGCACTGCTGGGATTATAGGCACACACCACCATGCCCAACTGTAATACTGAATGATCAAAATTTCCTTTATTTTTTTCCCTTTAATAGTTAAGGTCATATTCCATATGTAATCTCCCGGCTGCCTGATAAATTTCTTTTTAAAAAACGTGATCATGAGAAAATTCAAGCTTACACAAAGGAGAGAAAGAACAATGAATTGCTTTGTATTGGTCACTCAGCTATAATAATTGTTGATTGTGACTAATCTTGTACTTATTTATCAGAATTCTTGTCCAGTGACGTCCATGAAACAATTTTTATTGTTTTACAAACTTCAAAAATATGCTTATTTTTATTGGTGCCAGGTTTGAAATATTCATATCTTTTATTGGAAATAGGAAAAAGTTTCATGAGAATTTTGTATTTTCACAGAAGAGTTAATGAATAAACTACAAGAATAAAATGTATTCTTAATTCTGATATTTTAAACTTTGTCTTTAACTATCAAGTGATTAGATTCATTTTATAATAACTGTCTTTAGAAAACTTGTGAACCAGTGTTTTTTTACAGTGTTGGATAAATATATATCATTATAAAAAACATGGATGAAGAGCCTGAGAGAACTAAGCGGTGGGAAGGAGGCTACGAGAGAACATGGTAAGTAGAGAGTCATTGTCCCATGTTGTAGACATTGTCCCTTTTTCTTAACTTCAGTTTTATTAAAGTGTGTTTTATATATGTTAAAATTCATGCACCTCAATGTATAATTGAATGAAATTTTGAAGACAATTTACTCTTATGCATAGCTTTTGCCATAAACTACTTTTAGAACATTTTAATCATAGCAATCAGTTCCTTCATACACATTCCATTTCTACCACCTGTAGACAATTATGAATCTATGATTTGTAGATTCACCTTTCTTGTACATTTTATGTAAATTTCAAAGCTCATTCATGTAATTTTTTTTTTTTTGTAATTGCTAGTATAGTATATAGTGTCCCATATACTGTTATACCACATTTTTGTTTATTTGTTCAGCATTTGATGGACATGTAGATCAGTTCCGATTTTTGGCTATTGTGGATTGTGCTGCTGCAAACATATGTATACAAATCTTTGTACATTTTAATTTTAATTGGGTTAGTATCTTTAGCTTATCTTTTCAAACAAATAAATAATGCTTACAGGGAAATTCTTAAAGAAGATGAAACTGGATCACTTAAAGCTACGATAGAAGATATTCTCTTCAAAGCAAAGAGAAAAAGGTACGAATTGCTTCTATGAAAGAGTTAGAAAAGGAAAATACATTCTTGAGGCCATTCTGTCCGCTCTGGCCATCCTTAGCACTTCTTTTTAACTGTGTGTTAGGGAAGCTCATCCGTAATTGTCGGACTCGGGGTGAAGAACTAACATATAGCCCTGCCCCCCTTGGAAAGTGGTGTTCAGAGACTGTCCGTGTGTATTCCAAAAGTTAATAGTTCACTAAAAGTACAGATTAGTTATTTCATTGAGTTTTTGGAGGCATATGGTGTTCAAATAAAGTATTTTTTATAATTTTAACAGAGTATTTGAGCACCATGGACAAGTTCGACTTGGAATGGTATGTTTTGATTTTTTTCTTTGATTTGTGCAGGGATCAGAGAAATATTCTGACTTGACAGAATAGATGGTAAAACAACCACTTTTTAAAAATGTATTTAAAATGTATGTATGGGGTAGTTGACTATTAAATGATATCTTTGCTTCTTCTCAAAACGTACCTGGAGATTTTCTCCCTCGTTTGTTTTTGGTAGATGCGCCACCTGTATGTGGTAGTAGATGGTTCGAGAACAATGGAGGATCAAGATCTAAAGCCCAATAGGTTGACTTGTACTTTAAAGGTATAGTAAAATCATTTAAATCTGCTAAGTGTAGGGAAAGATTTTATATATACATATATATGTTTAAGAGTGTAGGAAATTTTGTTTTGCTTTGTTTTTCCAACTAATAACAAATGTTAACTACGTAGAAATGCTGCCAGGTCATTTTTTTAAAAATTTATTTTCATTTTATGTGCATTGGTGTTTTGCCTGCATGTATGTCTGTGTGAGTGTGTTGGATCCCCTGAAACTGGAGTTACAGACAGTTGTGAGCTGCCATGTGGGTGCTGGGAATTGAACCCAGGTCCTTTAGGAAGAACAGCTAGTGTTCTTGACCACTGAGTCATCTTTCCAGCTCAGAGTACGTGAGGGTAGACAGGTGTGCACAGTGAGTGAGTGAGGGTAGACGGGTGTGCACAGTGAGAGTGAGTGAGTGAGGGTAGACAGGTGTGCACAGTGAGAGTGAGGGTAGACAGGTGTGCACAGTGAGAGTGAGGGTAGACGGGTGTGCACAGTGAGAGTGAGGGTAGACGGGTGTGCACAGTGAGAGTGAGGGTAGACGGGTGTGCACAGTGAGAGTGAGGGTAGACAGGTGCAGAGTGAGACGCTGTCTCACTTCTAAAGGTTGTGAGAAGTGCTGCTTAATAAATAGATTCTATAGAACATTGACATGTTTTTTATTGTCGCTGCTTTGCCTTTATATAATACTTCCTTTTAATTTTCTTTCAACAGTTGTTGGAATACTTTGTAGAAGAATATTTTGATCAAAATCCTATCAGTCAGGTATGTAGATAAATGGTAGAATTCAGAACTAGATTCCCATTTTGCTGCCAAATATAATTTATTTTTAAAAAATGAGGTATATAGTCTGTGAAGTATTAAGGAAACCAGATTATATACCTATTTTTGGTATACTTAATAGTGAAGAGCAAAATAACTGAAAGTTAAACATGTACTGTGTTTTAATAATACAGAGTCAGTTCATAGCTCGATTTGTCAAAAAACACCATTAGAAAACATTTCATGTATGTTCCTTATTTCTTTTATAGTTACTAATTGATAGTCCATGTATTTTTTTTATGAAGAGGAAATACTTCGTTATATTAAAATAATTATGTTTTTGTTTTCATTTTGAGATTGGAATAATTGTAACTAAGAGTAAAAGAGCTGAAAAACTGACTGAACTCTCAGGTATGATAAAAGTATCTTTATAAGGCTCTTTGCTTACCTAACTCTGTAATCTTGCCCATGTGGCTCCCTGATAAGTAAAGTGAAACTTTTTCTATTCATTGTACATGAACAACTTACTGTCTCTCTACTGAATTCTTGGGACCTACTATTGTTTCAAATTGAGTTCTGAAGTGTTGGATGTATTGCATTGGAAGTAAACGTATTTATTTAAATATGCATTCTTATCCTGAAAATAATAAGATAGCCTAATTGTTAACTATTCATAAAATTCACATAATTTTCAAACTAAAACTGTCTAATTTAAAAAGCATAAAAATTGAATTGGGCTATTTATGAATAGATATAAAAATGGCTCAGAGCACTTGTTCTTGCAGAGGACCTGAGTTCTCATCACTCACACAGACACTCAGAACTGTCTGTTACTCCAGGGGACCTGACACCCTTTTCTGACCACATACCTGCAGGCAAAACTGTCATACACATAAGTAAATAAATAAAGCATTTTAAAAAGTTAATGGCAGTTTCTTTTGCTTTTATTATATATGCTGTTACAAATTTATATCACTATATTTTGTAAAATATACTGTCCCTTAAATTAGGTTCTCAGTCTTTTCTATTAGTACACATAAGGGAGATGACATACTTTGTTCACTAATAGTTCTTACTCTAGCCATAAGGAATCAAATATACATTTGCCAAAAGTGTGCCAGGAAATCAGTTGACAATAATCCCCACTAAATAGTCTTAGGGAATGTTAGGGATGAGGCTTAATAAATAAGGCCCTGGTTTAATCACCAGTACCATAAGAAACAAAACCAGGGGCGAGAGTGATGGCTTAGTAGTTAAGAACACTGGCTGCTCTTCCAGAGGATCCAAGTTCAATTGCTAGCACCCACATTGGCCCATAATCGTTTGTAACTCCAGTTCTATGTGATGTCATCTTCTGGTCTGTAGGGACACCAGGCACACACATGGTGCACAGACATGTGTGCAGCCAGAACAGCCATACACACACACACAAAAACCAAAACCAAAACAAAAAAACCCCCCACAAATCAACTCAAAGTAATTTCACTGCAAAAGGAAACTGGCATATGTTCAAAGGTGGGCTGATTTCTCATGTAGCTGTTTCTAGGGATCCTGGCTTTGTCTGACTTCATTCTCGTAAGAAACATGATGTCTTTTAATAGCCCCAACTTTGTATGGCCAGTGTAGTCCATAGTTTCAGCATAACTTCAGTAGGATTTCTATTGGCCTTACTCAAGGTTTGTGTATCCAGTGGCTGTTGGAGCAGCCAGGGAGATGAAATGTTTTTTTGGTTGGCTTAGATTACATGCTGTGCCCATAGCAGAATGGAAGAAGGTCAGCACCACAGACTAAATAGGATTATCTTGTGATTGAGAAAGGAGTGTTCCTCTAAGGAAGAAGATAAGTCAACTCTCTTTTCTCTCTTTCCTGTCCTCAAATTCAAAGCAGTTCTATAGATGCCAGTGAATTCATATGTTGAAAAGATGAAATATCCTTTAGAGACTCATAAGCCTCTTGGACAGCTTCTCTCCTTACAGTCAGACCATTGCTGTAAGCACACTGAGACTGAGGTAATCTGCATTTCCCCCTGTGCCCACAGCACAGTGCATTTGTAAATACTTTGTGTGGATGGTAGTGGGAAAGGAATAGAGAACCAGGAGATCTAGGTTTGGATGCTGGTGCTCCCACCGTTAGGGAGGTCTGTGTCTTTCAGCACATCGTTTCACTTACTGGATTGTGAGAAGATGAAAGTAGACAGTTTATACTAGAAAAGACCAAAACCATTAAAAAATAAAGCAGATGTTATGCAAACCTGTATTCCTAGTACTCAGGAGACTGAAGCAGGAGAATTACAAGTTCAGGCCACCCTGGATTAGTGAGTTTGAGGTTGTTCTGAGCTATGTAGTAAGATCCAGTCTCAGGTCCTCAAAACACAGCAAAACAAAACAGGAAAAGGTGGAAAAGCCTAGCAGTTACCTGTGAGTTGGTTATGACAGTGTCTTGGTGATACTCTGTCAACTGGTCTAGAAGCACTGGCAGGGCATAGACAGGCTCTTCAGATAGTCTTTCAGTCCTTTCAGATGTTACAGAAAGAATACTTGTTTTCTTCCCCCAAGAAAAATGTGGAATTAGGACATTTTTATGAATATTTACCTCACTAATACAAATTTATGTCTCATTGCTTTTTTCTTTGCTCATCTACATAAAAATTAATCTTCCATGTCAATAATCTTTCTAGAAAATTTTTACTGTTGTTTTGTTTTCTGACACTATGTAGCCCAGGTTGGCCTAGAACCTACAATCTTCCTGCTTCAGAGATGCTAAAATATGAAAATACTGATCTTACAAATGATAAGATGTAGAAATACTCAGAGTAAAAATTATTCACTCTAGGTTAATATTAATTTTAAAGGTATATTAATGGATACAGATGTGCCTATATATAGCAAAATATATGGTAATATATATATACACACACACATATATTATTTCAGTATGAAATGAGACTGTCTACAAACATTTCTGATAAAAATGCAAATTGATAAAAATAGAAATTGAAGGCATTCTGTCCTTTAAAATCATAAATTTGTACAGTCGTAAACAACATGTTTTTCTATATTTATATAGAGAATTTTTATTAAAAGTTATTTCATTTTTCTTCAGGAAATCCCAGGAAACACATAATGTCTTTGAAGAAAGCTGTAGATATGACCTGTCATGGAGAACCATCTCTCTATAATTCCTTAAGCATGGCTATGCAAACCCTGAAGTAAGTATTTGAAAATATATTTATTTTATTTTTCGTTATGTGTCTGTGTGGGTGTATATGTGTGTATGTATACATGAGCAGAGTGAGCCAGAAGAGAGTGTTAGTTAGATCCCTTGGAATTGGAGTTACAGGCCTTTGTGAACTGCCCAGCATGGGTGCTGAGATTTGAACTCTGGGCCTCTGCAGGAACATCCGTGCTTGTAGCTACTGAGCCATCTCTCCAGGCCCCATTTCTTTCTTTGTTTCTTCCTTCCTTCCTTTCTTCCTCCTCCCCTTCCTCTTTCCCTTCTCTTTTCTCTTTTCTTCCCTTCCCTTTCTTCCTTTCTCAAGATGGCATTCCCCATGTTGCCCAGGCTGCCCTCCAGCTTGCTCTGTAGCTGAGGATGACCTAAACTCCTGATTTTCTGTCTCCACCTCCCCAGTGCTGAGATTACAGGCATATACAACCATAACCAGTTTATATTATTATTTATAATTGTTTCAGAATTTTTTTCTATGAGTTGTATTGGGTCTTCATGAAGCCTGTTTTAACAAAAGTTAAGTAGGAAAAATCTAAAATGTCATGCATGGTTTTTATTTTGATGTTGGTTATTTTTACTTTATATTTTATCAGTTAAAGTGTATCTGTAATGGATTTAGAAAAATATAACAAAATTCACAGCAGGGCATGAGAATTATGAAAAAAAAAATTGAGAATGAATTGAATGGCTAGGCATGGCATTGCATGCTAGTAACCCCAGTCCTCCAGAGGCTAAAGCAGGAAGCTTATGAGTTTGGGCTATATAGTAAGACCCTGCTGAGAGAAAGATTTAAATTTAGAATTTTTTTTTCTTTTTTCTTTTTTGTTTTTTGAGACAGGGTTTCTTTGTGTAGCCATGAATGTCCTAGAATTAGCTCTGTAAACCAGGCTTGCCTCGGACTCACAGAGATCCACCTGCCTCTGCCTCCCAAGTGCTGGGATTAAAGGTGTGTGCCACCACTGCCTGTTGAAATTTAGAATTTAATACCAAATAATAATCGTGAATTGGCTGTAACTTTATTAACATTCATTACCTCACCTTGTAGCTTAAATGTATAAAGCATGTGTACTCTCCCTTTTGGATAAATTTTTCGCTAGTATAATTTATTTGATCTGTTGGAATGTGTCTTTCCCTCTCTTTATAGACACATGCCTGGACATACAAGTAGAGAAGTACTAATCATCTTTAGTAGCCTTACAACCTGTGATCCGTCTAATATTTATGATCTCATCAAGGTAGGACCAAAACTGAAACTAGACTCTAAAGAAAATGCTGTAGTAAATTCATCACTAGTTTTCAGAACACTATTTTTCAGTTATTATTCATAAGTATTTTTCTTTTTCTCCTGAAATCTTTCATCTTTTTGGATCTCATGAAGACCCTGAAGGCAGCTAAAATTAGAGTGTCTGTTATTGGATTGTCTGCAGAGGTTCGAGTTTGCACTGTACTTGCTCGTGAAACTGGTGGTATATATCTACTATCTTCAATAATTATAATTACTGTGTAAGAAATAATTTATTAATTAAGTAGGATGTTTTACACCATTAAACTTAAACCATTTTATGTCTGTAGTCCAAAATATAGACCGTGGATCTTTCTAAGCAACCACTTAAAATGCAAGGAATTTTCATTAGGTCAATGTTTAGAGTTATAACTTTCAAAAAGTTAGTAACCTCACTATATGTAATACTTTGTAAAGACTGTGTAGCTTGACTTTAATGTTAGTTACTATTATGCCTAGAGAATTTGATTGAGAGTTTACTTAAATTATTTTTTCAGTGAAAATTTACTTGAAGTGGTTATGAATTGTATATTTTCATAGGGTGAAACTTCTATAGACTTACACAGATGCTCTTGTCTTTATAACTGCTGTGTTTTGCTTTTGCTTGTTAGGCACATACCATGTTATTTTAGATGAGGTCCATTACAAAGAGCTGCTGACCCATCATGTTAGCCCTCCCCCTGCCATCTCCAGCTCCGAGTGCTCGCTCATTCGTATGGGTATGTGTTTCTTTGGTGTTGGCTTGCATATGTGCTTTTGTTCAAAGTAGGCGTTCTGTTTTCATTTGTGCAAGCTGTCCTTCTAACATTAAGAGTTTTTGTCCTACTTGAGTCCTTTATAATAAAAAATGCATGTTGAAGCGTGTTTGTACAGTGAAGAGAAACTTAGAGCTACCTCTGGTCATGCCATATGCAAACACTTCTGGCCTTCTTGTTAAGCTAGGAAGATACAAAGGTATTTTATTTTTTTTTTTTGGTAATACATATTTTTTTTATTAAGAGATTTTCTATTCATTTTACATATCAACCACAGATTCCCCTGTGCTATGTGTAGCTAGATCATTCCCCCTTTTCCTTATAGAGTTTCATCATATTATGATAGGCACATATATACCTAAGGGGTAGGAAAGAGCTTTTATACAACTTTGTTGACCTTCTGATAGGACTATTTTTAGATTCATAGTCCTAAAATTCTGTTCTTTGCTTATAAAAAAAAAGTAATGCTTTACTTTTTTTTTTAATTTATAAAGGTTTCCCTCAGCACACCATTGCTTCTTTGTCTGATCAGGATGCAAAACCATCCTTCAGCATGGCGTAAGTAAAGAACAATTGTCAGTGATATTTTAACATTTAAAACTCATTCCTCTTAAGTTTTAACTTAAATAGGTCTTAAAATCCAATGATTTTCATAGCCATAAAAAGAAATGACCTCTTTGTATGTGTCTATGCTGTGATAGGCATGATATATTACTAAATAAAGTGGTAAGGTAGAATGTATAATAAATATATTTCCAGTATCTAAATTAAAGGTGGGGGAGGCGTGCCAGCTCACACCTGTAATTCCAGGACTCAGGAGACTTGAGACAAGGTGATAGTTTTGAGTTTGGGTCACTCTGAGCTATAGAATGAGATCCTATTTCAAAGCCATTAAAAAAAATAAAATAAAAATGCAGATGTGAGTAGATGTATTTACTTGTTTATTCTGATGATAAAAGTAATAGTGGGAATAGAAAGTAAAAAAAAAAAAAAGTTAGCCTTGGGAGGTGCTTGGGTAACTTGAGGAGGCTCTTCTCAGAATCAAAAGGGAAGGAGAGCTGGGACAGAGCCACGTAGAAAAGGCTGCACACAAGACGTTTGGTAGAGCATAGTAATGGGGCCAGGTTAGGTCAGTGGTTGATCTAGACCAGACTAGTGATACTTCAAACAAATTTTGAATAGATCATTAAGTATCTGAGCTACTTTATTTATAAATTAATTTATTTATTTATTTTGGTTTTTCGAGACAGGGTTTCTTTGTGTAGTTTTGGCACCTTTCCTGGATCTCACTCTGTAGACCAGGCTGGCCTCGAGGTCACAGAGATCCGCCTGGCTCTGCCTCCCGAGTGCTGGGATTAAAGGCGTGCGCCACCACTGCCTGGCCAAGTTACTTTATTCTAAAACAAAGCTCTAAATATTTATGGAGAAAAAAGTTAGCACCCAGAACAACACAACTTACAACATCTGACAGCATGCGGAAATGACTAGGCCGCCAGCGGTGCTGATGAACATTGTTGCATGCCAGCACTTGGGGATGAGATGGGAGGGTCATGGCAAATATGAGGCTGGCTTGAGTTGTGTAGAGACACTGAGGAGAGATGGAGGTGGAGAAGGGGCCAGGGGAGGGGTAAAGGAGGGGTGGGAAGGAGGGAAGAAATGGGTGTGGGGGGCAATTTCCCTAGAGAGAGTAGGAGACAATGAGAATAACAGAGAAAAATTACAGAATGGAAACAGCCAGAAAACACTAGAATTAGGAGATGACAATTAAAATAGCCAATGTAAATACACTTTATAAAGTCTCTAAGTGAAGGGGAGCTTGAAAATGTGTAAAAAGACTCAAACTCCTAGAAATGGAGAGTATATTACCTGTGATGAAAGTGCCCTGGAGGGCTGGAGAGATGGCTCAGTGGTTCCTAGTGCCTACACTGGGCAGCTCCCGGTCCAGGGGACTCTAACACCTCTGGGCACCTATACTCATGTGCACACATACCCACTCACAGATACACACACACACACACACACACACACACACACACACACACACACACGTACATGGATTTAAAAATAAAGCTTAAAAAGAAAAAAACACACTGGATGGGACTAACAGATTAGTTACTGCCAGAGAAAGAGAAAGTACTCAATCCAGAGACAGCAGGAGAAACTTCAAAATAAAAGGAAGACAGAAGGGACACCATTAGTGAGTGACGAGACATACATGTTTTCAAATAAAATTTTACTCGTTTATCTATTTAATATATGTATTGTTTTTAGGCAGTGTCTCACTTTGTAGCCCTGACTGTCCTGGAACTCATTATTAGACCAGACTGGCCTTGAACTCACAGAGATCTGCCTGCCTCTGTCTTCTGAGTGCTGAGATCGAGTTATATATTTTCTTTAACTTTTTTCACCTTTTAAAAATAACTGTTTTCTCCCACAGGCATTTGGATAATAGCACTGAGCCAGGACTTACACTGGGAGGCTATTTCTGCCCACAGTGTCGAGCAAAGTACTCTGAGCTTCCTGTGGAGTGTAAAATATGTGGTGAGAACCCTGTTATTCTTTATGCAGGGAATTAGTAGTATGAAGTAACTTCCTATCTGTATAGCAGCCGCTGAAATAAACATAATTATTGAGTCCTGCTTATTATGTATTTAATTTTACAAAGGAAATAGAAGTAATCCACTTCTAAGAATAAACATAGCATTATAGAAGTTTCATGATTCTCTTTCTGATAAATGTATTCTTTAAAAACACTATAATAGATTTAATAGTAGACATACTTGGGCTTTTAATAGAATCATCATATACAAGTAGAATGAGGAATTAATATAATTCTAAGATCTTCTTTCATTTTTGAGTAAGTCAGTAGTTTTCCAGGAGAGGTCATGCATTTAGTGACAGAGTAAATTCTATCCTGGAATCTTTTTATTATGGCTACAGGTAAAAAACACTCAAGATCCTAAAAATACTTGCGTGCTGAATATGTAGCATAATGGCAGTTTTTTTTAGTGTGTGTGAGGCCGTGGATTTGATCCCCACCACTAGAAAAATAGAAATAAAACACTTGAAAGTATTTTTCCTAAGTGTATCATTTGACTTCTCAGCTATTGTCTTATGAGGTTGTGCTTATTAATATTTCTGTCTATGCATTAGGTCTCACTTTGGTGTCTGCACCTCATTTGGCACGATCTTACCATCATTTGTTTCCCTTGGATGCTTTTCAAGAAATTTCCCTAGAAGATTATAAAGGAGAAAGGTATATAGTTTTGATTAATTTATGTTAGAGTGGTAAACTAATGTTTGAAACAATTATCACCTAAGGTCATATTAATTTGTGTATAAGTACTTCTAATACAGAAAATGAAATGGAGAATACTCTATTTCTAGAAGTCTGTTTATTTCCCTAAACTCACATATTTGTAGTTAAGAGTGATGGTGGGGAGTGGGGGCTGGGGGTGGGACTAGAATGATGGCTCAGTGGTTAGGAGTATGTCCTGCTTTTGGAGGTGACCCAGATTGGGTTCCCAGTACCTCACAACTGCCTGTACTTCCTGCTCTAGGAGATACTGTGCCTTCTCTCCTACATGGGCATCTGCACTCATCTGCACAGACCCATACATAGACACACATGCATATACATAATTATTTTATTTTATTTTTTTTGTTTTTCAAGACAGGGTTTCTCTGTGTAGCCCTGGCTTTCCTGGAACTCACTCTGTAGACCAGGCTGGCCTTGAACTCAGAGGTCCACCTGCCTCTGCCTTCTGAGTGCTGAGGTTAAAGGTGTGTACCACCACCACCTGGCTTGATTATAGGAAATATTTACTATTTTCAAGAGCATCAGTATTTGGGAACATTTGATCACCAAATAATTATGTATCTATTCATCACTTTTCACACTTAAAAATAGTATAGAAGAAATTTCATATGCTGATGGAGAGATGCCTCAGTGGGTAAGGATATTTATTTACCATGTAAGTATGAAGACTTGAGTTTGGATACCCAGCACCCACATGAAAAAATGCTAGATGTGGCCTCACATTGTTGTAATATCAGCATTGGAAGGCAGCAGCAGGAGGACCCTAGGGGTTCACTGGCCAGCTAGTCTAGCCATTCAGTGAGCTCCAGGTTCAATAAGAGATGCTGTTTCTTAAAACAAGGTAGAGAGTGATTGAGGAGGGCACCCCTATCAACCTCTGCCTCTGTGCACACACACACCATATAGGGAAAAGAAGTGATTTCAAACAGGCATGTCTAGATCACTTTTGTTTTTAAAAGTGCTTCATATTTCATGGATGTTTCCTTTATAATACATATATAACCAATTGCCTCCTATTGAATATTTACAATCGTTTCTTTGCTATTAACAAGTAATGTTCATGTCTGTATCTCTGAATATTTGTACAGAAATGTACATAACAAATTCTCAGGTAGAATTGCTGAGTCAAAGTTATATGATTTTGGTAATGTAAAATTGTTGTCTACCCCCGCCCCCAAAACAGGGTTTCTTTGTGTAGCCCTGGCTGTCCTGGATCTCACTCTATAGACCAGGCTGGCCTCGAACTCACAGAGATCCACTTGGCTCTGCCTCCTGAGTGCTGGGATTAAAGGCGTGGGCCACCACCACCTAACACCAAAAAAGTCTTTTTAAAAGAGGAAAATTTGGGGCTGCGGAGATGGCCCAGTTGGCCAGGTGTTTACTATTGCTATGCAAACCTGAGGTCTGGAGTTCAGATCCCCAGCGCTCAAGTAAAAGCCAGGCCCAGCAGTGTGTGCCTATAATCTTAGCTGGGGATGCGGAGGATTCCTGGGCTTGCTGGTCAACTGATCTAGCCAATCAGTGAGCTCTATGTTTCGTAAGAGACATTATCTTAAAAATAAGTTTGAGTTGGGTAAAACCAACAAATACAAGATGGAGACAACAGAAAAAGACAACAAGGGTTGGGGATTTAGCTCAGTGGTAGAGCGCTTGCCTAGCAAGCACAAGGCCCTGGGTTTGGTCCTCAGCTCCGGAAAATTAAAAAAAAAAACAAAAAAAAAACACAACAAGGTAATGACCTCTGGCCTCCACATGTACCGGCATGTGCACCATCACTTACTGTACCTCACACACACACACACACACACACACACACACACACACATGAAGAAAGAGTAAAAGGGCCTGGAGAGATGGCTCAGCAGTTAAGAGCACTGGCTGTTCTTCCAGAGGACCCACATGGCAGTGCACAAGTCTGTAACTTCAGTTCCAGGGGATCTGACACCCTCACACAGACACACAAGCAAAACACCAATGCACATGGAAAGAAAATAAATAAATTTAAAAAAAAAGAGGAAAAGCTATATATATTACTTATCATAGCTGAAATATTTATAACGTGTAATGAAGTAAATAGTGAATGTTGTTTCCTATAAGTTGATGATTTAATTATATAGAAATATCAACAGTGATATTAGTTATATATGTATAAACATTATTAGGTCAAGGGGGTTAAAAGAGAATTAAATTCTTCCATGGAGGTTCATAGCTAGTACTTATAAAGACTTATAAAAGAGTTAAAACTGAACACTTATAAGTGTGTCAGTTAAATTTTTAAAAAAGATTTTGTTATTTTCACCCATGTGTATGTGTGTGGACATATACATGTGAGTGCAGGTGCTGGTGGAGGCTAGAGGCATTGGAACCTCCTGGAGTTGGAGTTACAGGAGGTTGTGAGCCATCTGATGTTGCTTTTGAGAATAGCAACAAGTGCTTTTAATAGCTGAGCCATCTTTTTTGCCCTCTGTGAAGAGACTTAGAAGGCTTCTGGGGAGGTAGAAGTGAAGTGAGGAGAATAAAATAAAGATTGCTATGTTTTTGTTTGTTTGCTTTTTGTTTTTTCAAGACAGGGTTTCTCTGTGTAGCCCTGGCTGTCCTGGAACTCACTGTGTAGACCAGGCTGACCTTAAACTCACAGAGACCCACCTGCCTTTGTCTCCCAAGTACTGGGATTAAAGGTGTGAGCCACCACTGCCCAGCTAAGATTGCTGTTTTGTAATAAATTCTGAGAACCTGGGACTGGAGAGATGGCTCAGTGGTTAAGAGCACTGACTGCCCTTCCAGAGGTCCTGAGTTTAATTCCCAGCAACCACATGGTGGCTCACAACCATCTGTAATGAGATCTGGTGCCCTCTTCTGGCCTGCAGGCATATATGCTGTATACATAATACATAAATAAATCTTTTAAAAAAAATCCTTTAAAAAATTCTGAGAACCTGTGATCAGGGATGATGCTATGCATTGATTTTTAGGGCCTTGTATATGCTGAGGTTATATTCTACCACTGAGGTATAAAACAGCCCCATTTCCAAGAACTCTTAACTCTTAAAACTAGTCCTAGAAAACAAAGCCACAGGCATCCGTTATATATAACATTCCTTGGTGCCCTCCTAGGGTACACTGCTATCCACCATATTTTGGAGAACTGAAAAATAGTAATTCAAATATTTTTTTGTAGGGACAAATTCTCATAGAATTTTAGTTCAGAAAGCATGTGTTTATTTAATCTAAATGAAAATAAGAACTAAGTTTTGGGTTATGTGATAACCTGGGACATACTGTATAATTTTCCTTGTTCTGAGGAATTATAAACGGGGTTTATTGGGTACACTGTGGGGACAACAGGCTGGACTCTAACAAGTGTGCATAGCCCATACTGTAAGAATAAAAGAACTATTGACTTCTTAAAATGCTCCCAAGGGTTGTTGTGTATAAATACAATTACTTATTACAGGGTTCTAGGTGCTAAGATTTTGCTAAATTATTTTAATGAGTGAAAACAAAAAATGATTGTCAAACTTTTTTTTTTTCTTCAGATTTTGTTATGGATGTCAGGGGGAATTGAAAGACCAACATGTAAGTTCATTGGCTTTATCAACATTAAGTAATACATAAGAAATATTGAGACAATGACACTGTAATAAGTTGTAAGTAGATTATTGAAGGCCAGGCTTATCTCAGGTTGTTCCCTATAAAGACACTAAGTAGAGTTAAAATGGGAACAAAGTAATTTCAATAGTTTTGTCATTCTCATTCCTATTTACTACACAGAGATTTTAATACTGTTGCTTCAGTTTTTCAAGGTAAGCTGTGTTAGTTTAGAAATATTAAAAATATTATAGTATTATACTTTAGAATCTTGTAATTTATTTTGAAATTAGCACTATGGGTTCATAAACAAAACATTGTGCTAGTAAGAAACCACTCTAAACTTTTTTTGAAGACAGAACCAGGTGCAGTGGCGTGCGCCTATAATCTTAGCTGATGGGTTGGTAAGGAAACACTTGACCTAGGAATTCAAGGTCAGCCTGGGCAGCGCAGTGAGCTCTCATCTTAACACACAGCAGAGTTTAGAGCTGGCCATGGTAGCACCCTGCCTGCTGAGATCACAAGCTTGAGCTGCCGTGCCCTGCTTGCTCTCACAAATAAGGAGTTTTATTAACGTAGCTACAATAGCAAGTGCATGATGTCCCAGCTGTTTAGGAGGCCGAGGCAGAAGGATCTTAAGTTTAGGACCAGTCTGGACGACGTAGTCCCATTCTCAAAAATAAATATATAATAACAAAATAAATAGAAAGAGAAATGTTTTCTTCTTTTCATTGAATTTTTTATTCCTTGGTACCAGTGGAGTAGGTCAGTGGTAGAGCACCTACCCAGCATGCATGAAGCCCTGGGTTTGAATCCCTGCACTGAACAAAAAGGTTTTGCATTTTTCTCTGTCAGTAGCTTCATCCTCACCATAGCCACTTTAAAAAAAATCATTTGGCAGCATTAAAATGTATTATTATTTGTATGTATGAGAGAATAATGTATATGTAAGAGTGTGAGCATATGAGTGCCACAGTGCATGTGTGGAGGTCAGAGGACAACTTTTGGAAGCCATTTTTCTCCTTCAATTTTTATATGGGTTCTGTGGATCAAATTCAGGTTTGTCTCGAATATTATTAATGGACCAGCCTTAATAATATTCTTCCCAGGGGCCCAGAAGAGAAACTATGAACAGCGAGAATTATTTTTGGGAAAAGAATCTAAGTACACCAAGCTCATTGTCTGTTTACGTTATTCCTCTATGACAAAATTCTATCTATACAGCTTTAGCTCTGTCCTCACATTCAGCTCCTCTCTGTGCCTATTTTTACTGTCCTCATAATTTCCATAAGCTTCTATGCTTTTGACGTTATCTTTATCCTCTGTTCCTTCGTCTTCCGTCTATCCTTCCTAGCTCCTTACTCTTGGCCCTGATAAACTCTACAAGAGAGATCTGCCTTACCATCTACAAAATCTCTGCCTTTCTCTTTTCTTTCTGGCCATATAGCTCTGTCTACCCTCTACAGAAAATCTGCCTTGTTTTTCCTCTCCTCACCACAACTCTCTGCCCCTAGGAATTCTGCCTCACTCTTTACTCTACCTGGATATGCAAAAACCTCCTTTGTTCTGAGTCAGTTGCTCTGGAGTGCCACTAGGCCTGAAGGCAGAGGATAGTCTGAGCTTCATTTGCACAAGAAGCAAAGCCATGCATCTACATCTTGCTTGTCTCCTAGGATCTGCGAGGAAGTTAGTTACCTAGAGAGAGGATCAGCATCTGAGAAGCTTACACTGTTTGCCAATATGGTCTAGTAGTATATGGGCCCACAAGAATTTAATAGCAGAAGACAGCTGAAATATTAAAAACTGAATAACACCAAATATTCCATAATAAATGGCTTCCTCTAGAAAAACACCTTGAAATTTCTAGGTATAGCTTTAATATCCAGCTGAATCTCTATAATATATTCTTGTGGACTGCAAGAGGTTTGCATGGTAAAGCGCTTTATGCTTTGAGCTCCATTCATCCATCCATCCATTCCTAAATAAATAAGTACAACCATCTCTGTCTGTATAATGCTATGCATGTATGTTTTCAGGGCTGACCTTTAGTACTGGATAACCCATTGGGAGGATTATTTCTCCCACTCTCAGTGTTCCATGGTTGCTTATAGTTCTTGGTGTTTGGTTGATGTCCCATGGGCTTTCCTACATCCATGTTAGCATGTCTGCTGGTGTCCTTGTTCAGCTAATGTTTAGGCTGTCACATTAGTGAGACTTCATGGGTGTAGCTTCTCTAACATTCTTAGGAGACACAGTCTCACAACATACTCCCTGTTTCTCTGGGTCTTAGAATCTCTCTACCCCCTCTTTTGCCGTGATCCTCAAACCTTAGGTGCAGGAGTTGTATCGTATCAGTTGGGACTGGGCTCCACAACTCTGCATTTTGATTGGTTGTTGTTTTCTTTAATGGTCTCTGTCTGTTGCAAAGAGAAGTTTCCTTGATGAGGATTACACTTATCTGTGGATATAAGGACAAATATTTAGAATGTAGTTAGTATTTTTGCTGGTTTAGTAAACTGGTGGTTGTAGGTTCTCCTCTAAGACCCATGACTTAACTAGCCCTGGGTAGTTGGCTGGGTTTCCAGTACTGGGCGTAATTTCCCTCTTGTTGAGTCGACCTTAAGTCCTAGAGCGCCGTGGATTACCACTAAAGTATCGTGCCACGCGGACTGTTGTTGTTGCAGCAGGGCTGGGTAGGACTGTTGGTTGCTTTCCTCCTTTGAAAGCAAGTATGGACCCTAACGGTACCATGAAAGCTGTCCTCAGGTCAGTTTTCATGTTTCCAGAAGGTGCTCCATTTGTCCGTTTTCAAGAACACATCTTTACATGTTTGAAATGTAGTGATTTTTGAATCTGCATGTTTTTGCCCTTAAAATCTTAGACCAAGGTGTAAGGATCCACGTATGTAGTGCTGATAAAATAATGCATTTTTTCTTTTTATATGTTTTATGTGTGTCATTTGACATACTCTTGTGGGTTTTTTGTTTTGTTTTGTTTTGTTTTTTTGCTTTTTTTTTTTGAGATAGGATCTTATAGCCCAGGCTGGCCTGGACCTTGATACATGACCTTTGAGTTTGCAATCCTCCTGCCTCCACTTCCTAAGTGCTAGAATTATAGGTGTGTACCTACCCTCCCTCTCAGCTGTTTGTCATATTCCTTAAAGGTTTAATAGGGGAATATAGCTTTTGAATTGAGAGGTCATTCTCTAAGAATAGCTAAAACTGTAGTGAGTTTTTGTGCTCTCTGTTTATTTGAATTGTCAAATGCCTTCAAATCTAGTACTGGTTTTAAATTCATGTGTCTTCCCCAAGTAGTTATTTAAAGCAAGAAATTATGAATGTCCTATAATAGAATAGACTTTAAGGACTCAAAACAGTCACTTGTTACTCCTAAGGTCCAGCGTAAGAGGAAAATATGTGTTGGGTTTGAGAAAATTGTGTTAGATTTAATACATTGGAAGTAATAAAGTATGTAGGTGGGTAGGGGAAATTGATGACTAGAGAGCAAGGCTTTAAATGTCTTCTGGCTATGCTGTACTTAACTTTTGGAAACTAGTTTGCTTTATTCACTTTTCTCCTTTTCCTTACAGGTCTATGTTTGCACAGTATGCCAGAATGTTTTCTGTGTGGACTGTGATGTTTTTGTTCATGACTCTCTCCACTGTTGTCCTGGCTGTATTCATAAGATCCCAACTCCTGCAGGTATTTGACTGCAATATATAGGACACACACTGAGTGTGTTAAGAAATTTTGTAACTGTAAATAAAATGATTTTTTGAATAAACCAATTCTCTAATTAAAACATGAAAACACTTTAAAAGAATCTGACTTAAACTTTTTGCTATGAAAAAATATTTTTATTTATATTCTATCAGAAATATACATATAAATTCAATTAATTTGTTTTCTATTATTTTGAGACATATTTTCAGTCTAACTCATTATTACATATAACTTACTTATAATGTTAAATTGATGTCATAGTCTCAGTTTTTTTGTTTTTAGATTTTTAGTTACATGCTTGTGTGAGTGTCTGCATGAGTTTATGTTCACCATAAGTGTATAGATGCCCACAGGGGTCAGAAGAGGGCATCAGATTTCCTGGAACTGGAGTTAAAGGCAGTTGTAAACTGCCCAGTCTGGGTGCTACACACACACACACACACACACACACACACACACACACACACACACAATCACACCAAATGTACCAAAGTAATTGATGTTTCTCTCAGGATTCATAATCATTGAGTCTAGACTCAGTGGTTCCTTCTTTAAATTTATTTTATTTTATGTTCATTGGTGTTTTGCCTACATGTGTGTCTGTGTGACGGTGTCAGAAGCCCTGGAAATGGGGTTACAGACAAGTGTGAGCTGCCATGTGGGTACTGGGAATTTGTGGTGGTTTGAAAGAAAATGACCCCCAAAGGGAGTGGCACTGTTTGGAGGTATGGCCTTGTTGGAGGAAGTGTGTCACTGTGGGGGTGGGCTTTGAGTTATCCTATGTTCAAGCTATACCCAGTGAGACAGTTCACTTCCTGTTGCCTTTGGATCAAGATGTAAGGACTCTCAGCCTCAGCACAGTGTCTGCCTGCATGCTGCCTTGCTTCCAGCCATGATGACAGTGGACTAAACCTTTGAACTGTAAGCAGGCCACCCCAATTGAATGTTTTCCTTTACAAGAGTTGCCATGGTTGTGGTGTCTCTTCACAGCAATAGACACTGTAACTAAGACAGATTTGAACCTGGGTCCTCTGGAAGAGAAACCAGTACTCTTACCCACTGAGCCATCTCTCCAGCCCCTCCCCCCTTTTTAATTAAAATTTTTTTATTATAAAAAAGCACTGCGGGGCTGGAGAGATGGCTCAGTGGTTAAGAGCACTGACTGCTCTTCCAGAGGTCCTGAGTTCAATTCCCAGCAACCACATGGTGGCTCCCAACCATCTGTAATGAGATCTGGTGCCCTCTTCTGGCCTGCAGTCATACATGCTGTATACATAATAAATAAATAAATAAATAAATAAATAAATAAATAAATAAATAAATAAATAAATAAATAAATCTTTAAAAAAAAACCAAAAAAACACTGCAAATAAAAGAAGAATCACCTACCCAAATTAACCAGACCCAAAGACTATACAACTCGGTGAACTTGTTTACAATTTGAGTAACTGGTTGGAACAGAAGCTGTGAAGCTTCACAGTAGGTGTTATACTAAACTATTGCAAATATTGTAAAGCACTTATCCACCACCCAAACTGAGTTGGAACTGGAAAGACACTTAATCAGCTTTATATCCTTTCACACCTATCCTTCCTCATCCTCTAGTATTTAGCCTTTCTTGCTCTCTTTTCTGCATGTTACACTGTCCCCACATATGCATTTATTTGTAAGTATATATTTATTATTGGTTAGATTCTGCATATGAAGAACATGCATTGTTTTTCTTCCTGAGATTGTGTGACCTCACTTAATATTATACATTCAAAGTTCATCCATTTTTCTGCAAATGTAATCACATTTTTCTTTAGAGCTAAATCGTAGTCCATTATATGTATATCAAATTTTTATTATCCATTCATATGTTGATGGGCAGTGAGGTTGATTCTAATTCTTTGCTATAGTGAATAAATCAACAATAAACATGGGGGTGTAAATATCTCTATGGTAAGGTATCAAGTTCTCTGGGTATATGTGAGGAGTGAAATAATGTAATCATATGGTAGTTTTAGTTTTATTTATTATTTGTTTATTTTTGGTTTTCTGAGACAAAGATGCTTTATATAACAGTCCTGCTGTCCTGGAACTTGCTCTGTAAACTAGACTGACCTCGAACTCACAGAGATCTGCCTGCTTCTGCCTCCTCTAAGTGCTGGGAATAAAGGTGTGTACCAGCACTGCCTGGTTAGTTTTAATTTTTTGAGGACTATCCAAACTCATTTCCACAGTGTCTGTATTAATTTTCATCCTTCCCAATAGTGAAGAAAGCTTCCTTTCTCTCTACATCTTTTCTAACATTTGTTGTCAGATTTATTGATGATAGCCATTCTGATTGGGATTAGGTGGTATCTCAAATTAGTTTTAATTTGCATTTGCCTGATGGCTAGGGATATTGAACACTTTTTTTTTTGTTGTTGTTTGTTTATTTGCTTTTTTTGAGACAGGGTTTCTCTGTATAGCTTTAGTGCCTGTCCTGGATCTTGCTCTGTAGACCAGGCTGGCCTTGAACTCAGAGAGATCCGTCTGGCTCTGCCTCCTGAGCGAAGGGATTAAAGGCGTGCGCCATCATCGCCTGAACACTTTTTAATAAAATTAGTTATGACCACTTTTGTTTGTTTGTTTAAACTGTTGTTTCAGTTCATTTGCTGATTTGCTGACTGGCAGTTTTATCTCTGGTATTCTCTGCAGTTCTTTGTGAGTTCTGGAAACTTGCCCCTTGTATGAAGTATGGCTGGTAGTTTCCCCCAGTCTGTGGGCTCTCATTCTGCTCTGCTGATTGCTGTGTATGGAACCAATTTCTGTTACAGGTAACCCGGTAACTCCTTTTTCCTTGCCAACGGAGCTGTTAGTTACTTGTAAGACCTGCCTCTAGCACTGTCAGAATTCTTTATCCCCTACTTCTACCATGCTCAGAAGAAAGGCCTTGAATGTCTTCTCTTGAGAAGTCACCAGAGCTGGGTGTGGTAATCCCAGCACTCAGGAGGCAGACGCAGGCTGATCTCTCTGAGTTTGAAGCCACCCTGGTCTACAAAGCAAGCTGCAGGACAGCCAGGGCTGTTACACAGAGAAATCGTGTCTTAAAAAACAAAAAACAAAACAAAAAATAACAACAACAACAAAAAAAATGAAAGAAAAGAAAGAAAAATCACAGAATGTTTTAGAGACTGTACAGCTAGTTTTTGTTTTGTTTAGGTCCTTTTTTTTTTTTTTTAATTTATTCTTCTCTCATACATTACATCCTGACAGCAGTTTCCCTTCTCTCTACTCTTCCCAGTTCCCCTTCTCTCCCCTAGATCCACTCCTCCCTGGTTCCCTTCAGAAAAGAGCAAGACTCCCAGGGATATCAACTGAACACGGCATAACAAGTTACAGTAATACTGGGCACAAACCCTCATATCAAGGCTGGATGAGGCAACCCAGGAGGAGGAAAAATGTCCCAAGAGCAGGCCAAAGAGTCAGAGACACCCCTGCCTCCAACGTTAGGAGTCCCACAAGAGTGCTGAGCTACACAACCCTCATACATGCAGAGGACCTGGTACAGACCCATGCAGGCTCCATGATTGTTGCTACAGTCTCCATGAGCCCCTATGGGCCCTGCTTAGATGATTCTGTGGGCCATGTTCTCGTATGTCCTAGATCCTTCTGGCTCCTCCAATCCTTCTCTTCCATGGAGTTCCCTGAGCTCTGCCTGTTTGGCTGAGGGTCTCTGCATCTCCCATGAGTTGCTGTATGAAGCCTCTGATGACATTGGGCTGGGCACCGATATATGAGTGTAGCAGAATGTCATTAGGAATCATTTCATTGAATTTGGGTGTGGGGTGTTGTTTGCTTGCTTGCTTGTTCTTGTTTTTGTTTTGTTTTGCCCAGTTGTGTTTGGTTCTATCCTAGGTCTGGGCTGTCCAGCCTCTGGATCCTGGCTCTTCAGCCAGTGTCAGGCACGGGCTCCCTCTCATGGCATGAGCTTCTAGTTTTTGTCAGCTTTCTGAAACCTAGAATCGCCTGAGGAGAGAGCATCAGTTGAGTTATCTGGATCAGGTTATCTGGATCAATTGTCATACTTTGTGCCAAGCACCTTTAATCTGCGGAGCCATCTTGCCTTTTCACATTTTGATTCTTTAATCACCACGTCCTTGCTTTAATTCTCAACTGGTTCACAAGAGAAGAGACCGTTATGGACTGGGCACCTTGTAGGCCTCCTGAGGGGATGAGAGTCTAGTTTTCCTTCGTTAGAATACAAGCTGGGCACAGAGACAGGGCCTGCAATCCAGGCGCCTGGGAGGGGGGTGCAGCAGTTCAAGGCCAGCACAGGCTGCATAGACGTCAAGAAACAAAAATCCAAGAAGAAGGGATTGAAGGGGGGGGCAGGAATGAAGGTGGGTGAGAGAGAGAGAGAGAGAGGTGTGAGGCTAGTTGCATAGGAAATTTGGAAATTCTGTGCTGCTGGCTTTCTGTCTCCACTCTCACCTTCTAAACAAGGATCTTTTTAAACACCCGTGCCTCATCAGTGAGCAAGACAGTCACAAATCCCTGCCACCAGGATCTAGACGAGTTCAATCCAAGACGTTGTTATAAACCGTGATTGTTCTGATGACGGGAGTACACAAGGCAGAGGCAGCTGGAGATGGAGTGGACTTGGTTAAGGGAGGCTCCCGGCCCTCAGCTGAAATTGCTCTTGATGTCTGAATGTAGCTAGCAAACAACAACTCTCTGATAGACGGTATTACAGCTTTCAGTCCGGCCCAATCCACAGGATTCTACTGGAGTTCTTATGTATTGTCATATAGTTGTGTATTCTCAGTCAATGGACGTTTTTTTTAATGCTTTAAAAATTTATTCTTTGAGAGTTTTATGCATGTATTGAGTGTAATATGATCATACCCACCCTCATCTCCTTCCTCTAACTCCCACTGGATCTCCTTTAACACAACCCGCTCCCAACTTCATTCTCTGTCTCTCTGTCTGTCTGTCTGTCTGTCTGTCTCTCTCTCTCTCTCTCTGCCATCCACTAGAGCAACCTACCAGTGGCCACGCCCCCAAGGAAGAGTGACTTTCCTCCAGCACCAATCAACGGTCAATAGTTCTTCAGTCAGGGGTCTAGTGAGCTCCTCCCATCTCCACGATGGAATTTCAACTACTTAAGGAATATTTTACGACAGGGCCTGAGAGTATAGGAACAAGTAAGACCTGTTTGTGGCTGGGCGGTGGCGGCGCACGCCTTTAATCCCAGCACTCGAGAGGCAGAGCCAGGCGGATCCCTGTGAGTTCGAGGCCAGCCTGGTCTACAAAGTGAGTTCTAGGACAGCCAGGACTACACAGAGAAACTCTGTCTCAAAAAAAAAAAAGTTCTATACCCAGCAACATTCCAGACCTAAGTTGGTTCAGGGGGTTCCACCCCACCCACAAGAACAGGTTATATGCATAGCCAGAGAAAAAGAAGCAACATAGAGAAAAAGCCTGATTGGCTGCGGTCAACACTGGCTTTACACCAGCATGGTTTGGTTAGCTGGTATCCACTTAACTACTGTGATTTGCCGAAATTTAGTTGTTTGGTTACAATGGTATACTTTTAAGTTAGGTTATAGTTTGCTTGGCCACCAAGCTAGGCTGTGGTGCATTCTATACAGGAGCTGCCAAATTTTATTTTCAAGTATGGAAGCATATGTGGACTAAACTCATTTAACATCCAGATATAAGTGTGCTATTATTAGTCTTAACGTTTAGATCAAATTTTGAGTGAGAGTCCCTTCTGCAGCTTGGCTAGGAACAATTCAGTTACAGGCCATATCATGTAAGAGCATAACTTTTTAATCAGAAAATGTTAATTTTTCTTCCTAAAAATTCTCTGTGTAGCTTTGGTGCCTGTCCTGGATCTCGCTCCCTAGACCAGGCTGGACTCGAACTCACAGAGCTCCTCCAGGCTCTGCCTCCCAAGTACTACTGGGATTAAAGGCATGCGCAGGAATCAATTCTGTCTTCCTTTCTTTCCTTCTTTCCTTCCTTCCTTCCTTTCTTTCTTTCTTTCT
>CABHPQ010001445.1:10400-34954 GCA_902168405.1 Peromyscus aztecus | reverse complement strand
TTTTTTTTTTTAAGACAGGTTTTCTCTGTGTAGCTCTGGCTGTCCAGGAACTTGCTCTGTAGACCAGGCTGGCCTCGAACTCACAGAGATCCGCCTGTCTCTGCCTCCCAAGTGCTGGGATTAAAGGCGTGTGCCACTACTGTTGGGCTTTTTATTTATTTTTTGAGACAAGTCTCTTTACTTGGTCCTGGCTGGCCTGGAACTCACTATGTAGACCGGGCTGGTGTTAAACTCATATAGATCTGCTTGCCTTTGCTTCTTGAATGAGTGCTAGAATTAAAGGCATGCACCACCATGTCATATTTTAAAAAGAATTATTTTAATTGTGTGTGCATGTGAGTGCAGGTGCCTGCCAAGGCCAGAAGAGGGAGCATTTAGTTACAGGTAGTTATGAGCTGCCCAACACAAGTGCTGGAAACTGAACCCCAGCTCTCTAAGAAACCCTAAGCAATATATGGTCTTAACCATTTACCCAGGTCTGTGGCCCCCCAACAACTTGTAAAATGAAGGGAGATGGTGGTTGTCAGCTTCTGTGTTTATTTGCAAGTCTAGGGCATCTCTCTGCTGTGTTTTATTGAGACATAATACATAAATGAGATGGGAAAAGAAAAGAGCTAAAGATCCACTAGCTAAAGGGAAGAGAGATTATGAAATTGTAGGGAAAACAGGGAAATTAGGGGAAAAAAGAAAATGAATGAAAAACTAAGACATTGCGGGAGAATCCCGATTCATTCAGAAGAAGGAAGGGGGTTAGAGGGATGGCTCAGCTCATAACTGAAACATCAAGAAAAGGGAGGAGTAATAAAAGAGGAGGAGGATTGTTCCTCATTATCTGGAGGAGATTTGTTCGAAGATGTTCATGGCTACCAGAATTCGAGGATGCTTAACTCTTTTCTATAAAACAATACAGAATTGAGAACATGCTTTTCAGAGATTTGCTTCTAGAATCCTAGTTTGTTTGTCTTTTCTTTTCTTTTTTTTTCTTTCCCCCCAACCCCACCCCACATTTATCTATTATATGTGTAGAGTGGGCACTGGAGTTTGTACATGGAAGTCCGAAGACAGCTTGGAGTGAATTCTCTTCTTCTTCCACCATGTGGGTTCCAGGGATGAATTTTTGTTCACTAAGCCGGTGTGCTGGCTAGATTCATGACACTTGACACAAGCTATAGTCATCCGAGAGGGAACGTTGATTGAGAACATGCCTCCAGAAGATTGGGCTGAAAGTAGACACGCCTGTAGGGAATTGTGTTAATTTGTGATCAGTGGGGGAGGGCCCAGCCCATTGTGGGTGGGGACAGCCCTGGGCAGTTGGTCCTGGGTTCTATAAAAAGCGGCCAGAGCGAGCTCCCCAGAGGAGCGGGCTCCCCAGTCCAGAGGAGCGAGCTCCCCAGTCCAGAGGAGCAGGCTCCCCAGTCCAGAGGAGCAAGCTCCTGAGGGTGTGTGTTTGCCTCAGCATGTTTGTAGACATCAAAGGACAACTTTCAGGAGTTCATTCTCTCCTTCTATGCATGTGGAGTAAGGGGTCAAACTCAGTTGTCATACTTTGTGGCAAGCACCTTTAATCTGCGGAGCCATCTTGCCTTCCCAAATTTTGATTCTTTAATCACCATGTCCTTTGCTTTAATTCTCAACTGGTTCACAAGAGAAGAGACCCTTAAGGACTGGGCACCTTGTAGGCCTCCTGAGGGGATGAGAGTCTAGTTTTCCTTCGTTAGAATACAAGCTGGGCACAGAGACAGGGCCTGCAATCCCTGCGCCTGGGGGGGGGGGACAGCAGTTCAAGGACAGCATGTATGTATTCACATACAGATGTTAATGTAGGAAAGTGTGGGAGGTGGTATTCACATACAGATGTTAGTGGAGACGAGTGTGGGAGGCAGTTATTCACATACAGGTGTTAGTGGAGGGGAGTGTGGGAGGCAGGTATTCACATACAGGTGTTAGTGTAAGAGAGTGTGGGAGGCAGATATTCACATACAGATGTTAGTGGAGGGGAGTGTGGGAGGGAGGTGCTCACATGCAGATGTTAATAGAGGACACTGTATCCTGGCTTATGTTGTGCTCTGAATGTGAAGTCTCCTACAAGCAGCTCATGTGTCTGAGCATTTGGTTTCCAGCTGGGGTGCCATTTGGTAAGATGTTGGAACCTTTAAGAGGCTGAGCCTGGTGGAGGAAGTGGGTCACTGGGGACAGGCTTGAGACTTTATTGCCTGGTGCCACTTCCTGTTCATTTTCTCTGTGTCCTTGCTGCTGATGCACTGTGACCGGCTGGCTTCCTGCTCCTGACACCAGGTCTCCTGTGCCTTGGTGGAAACATATCTTCAAACTGTAAGTCAGAATAAACCTTGTTTTCTGTGATCTGCTTTGTCAGAGTATTTTATCCCAGCACCAGAAAAAGAAACTACAGGTTGTTCTAGTGAAAATGAAAGCAACTAAGCAAAGCCTTAGTCTGCCAAGTAATGGCCAGTTCCTTCTTTACAGGGAGGGAGCAGGATGCTAGAGCTGGGCAATTGTGTCTAAATTGTGTCTATAGATAAGAGCATGACCTTTGTCTCATAATTGCTAAGGAGACTGTAGTGGGGGACTATCCAGAGACAGCTGTAAAAATAACTAGTCACAGAGCAGAGTAGCCTGAGGATTGACAGGTCTCCAGAGAGACCATTGCAGGTCATTTCATATGCTAGTGACATGGATTTCTTTTCATCTTATTAAGAATAGTCAAATGTGGTATCACTACACTAGGGTACTCCTTCTAGATACTGTCTGATGTGTGTCTGGTCTTAAAAGATTTAACTTGGCCAGGTATGGTGGCACATGCTTCTAACCTGACCACTCAATAGGCTGAGGCAGGATGATGTCTACTTTGCTAACATGGGCTGTAGATCAAAACCCTATCCCCTAAACAAAACAAAAACAAATGAAAACTTCCGGTTTGCTGCAGTTTTTGCTAAATGTAGGTAGGCAGGCAAATTCCAAACTGAATGGCGTAGATAAAGCATCTTGTGAAGGGGCCAAGTCTAACTCTCCCCAAAGGTGGATTTGATATTCACTTGAGAGTCCTGCAATGTGTGGATTAGTCATATGCTTATACAAAGGGGATCCCTAGTTTTGTCTTATTTAAAACTTTTTGATAACTTCATATCTGAGGACTGTATTTATGTAATTTCCACCCTCCCCTCTCTCTTCTTACCAAACTCCCTCTCAAATTCATATCTCTTCCTTAATTATTACACACACACACACACACACACACACACACACACACACGCACACACACACACACACGAATGCGCCTTACTGAGTCCCTTTAGTGTTGACCGCATGTGTGTGTGTTTAGGGCTGACCCCTTGGAATTGGACAACCTATCAGGGCCTTGTCCCTGATGAAGAGCAGTTCCCCCTCTCTCAGCAGCTATTCATCACCTCTGCTTCTTCTTATAGAGGTGAGGCCTTGTGACATTTCCCCAGCCACACTGGCATGTCCAACTGGTGTCATTCTGCAGGGCTTGTTTGGGCGACCATATTGTTGAGTTTTCATGGGTGCCGCTTCCCTGTCACGTAAGTAAATATACCTTGCTGAGTCAGTCTTTGGAGAGGGCCATAGGCTTTCCTGTTGGGCAGGGGTACTGATTGCTTTTCTCCCTCGGTAGCTTTGCACAGACCTTCAGGTACCATGAGAGCTAATCCTCAGGGAGAAGGCTTCCAGACCTGTTTAAGCTTGATCCCACCAAGGGCTACTACATACAAAGTGTGTGATGTCCAGAGCAGGAGGTTCTCGCCTTCAGGTTCTGGGAGGAAACCAAGGGCAAAGGCAATAACCTATATTATTTGGGGAGTCTTGTGAACTCCCCTGACTAACAACTCAAAGGGAGATTGTCCATGTCTGGCCCTGGGGTTTTATTAGATAGTCTATGACTCTTGGGAACATCATGTATTATAACTTCATTTAAATTACACATGTATATATATATGTATATATGTAAACATATACACTTGCATATATATGCATTTTAGAAACACAAAAGAATGTTCCTTATGGGCTTTCCAGACATCCTTGGTGTTATTCCCCCTCCTCCCTCCCATCCCCTCTGCATTCTCCTCTCTCTTCCCAGTTAAAGTCCCCTCCATCCCCCCTTTCCTTCTTCATAGCATGTGTCCTACTAGAGATCTCTTGAGATCCTCCCTTCCCTTGTACCATGGCTTTCTTCTTTCCTGGTTTTCACAGTTACTCCAGGTTCTGTACTCACATCTAAAGATTTAGAACTAGGAACCACAAATAAGAGAGAACAGGCAGCATTCATCTTTCTGGGTCTGGATCAACTCACTCGGTATAATACTTTCTGGTTCCATGATTGATCTGCACCCATCATTTACCATTTTCCAGCTGAATAGAATTCTATCGCCTATGTAGACCACATTTTCCTTATCCGTCCATCAGTTGAAGGAGATCTAGGTTCTTCCCATTTCCTAGCCATTGTCACTAGAGCAGCAATGAACAGGGCAGAACAAGTGTCTGTGGAGTAGGGTGCTGAGTCCTTTGGGCATATGCTAAGGAGTGGCATCGTTGGGTCATATGGGAGATTCCTTTTTAGCTTTCTGAGGATTCTCCACGCAGGTTTCTAGAGTGGCTGGACCACTTTGGAATCCCACCAATGTGACCGAGAGCTCCCTTTTCCCAGCATTTTCTCCAGAATTTGATGTTATATTGTTGATTTCAGCCATTCCGACGGGGGTAAGATGAGATCTCAAAGTAGTTTTGATTTGCTAAGGATGATGAAAACTTCTAAAGATAGTTCTTAGCTATTTTTATTTCTTCTTTAGTGATCTCTCTGTCCATAGTCATAGCCCATTTTTTGATTGGATCATTTGTTTTCTTGATTCTTCATTTTTTGAATGCTATATATATTCTGGATATTAATTCTCTATTAGATGTGTAGCAGGCAAAGATTCTCCCCCATTCTGTGGGCTTCCTCTTCACTCAGTAGACTGTTTCCTTGGCTGTACAGAAGCTTTTTGATTTTATGAAGTCCCATTTGTCCGTGATTGGCCTTAATTCCTAAGCAAATGGAGTCCTATTCAGTAGTAGGACTGAATATGACCTGTAGTCATATTCCAGAAATTTCTGAGTTTCAGGTTTCACATTGGGGTCTTTGGCCCATTTGCAGGTAATGTTTGTTCAGAGTGATAGTTATGGCTCTAATTTCATTCTTCCAATGTGGCATCCGGTGTTCTGAGCACTGTTTGTTAAAGATGCTGTCTTTTCTCCAATGTTTATTTTCGGCATCTTTGTCAAATATCAGATGGCTATAGTTATGAGTACTCATGTGTGAGTCTTCTGTTTTGTTGCATTGATCTTCATGTCTGTGTGTGTGTCTGTGTGTGTGTGTGTGTGTGTGTGTGTGTATGTATGTATGTATGTGTGTGCCAAAATACATAAATACAACCTGCCTAGTCTATTTGGTGTTACTTGTGTGTATATGATTTGAGGGCCTACTACTAGGTATTGGATAGCAAATTAGGGGACTCATCTCTTTGAAAATTTTTTTCTTGTTCTCAGCATCCCTTAGTTATCCTTAGTACTTTATTGAGGGGTGGGACTCTGAGATGTTTCCCCCTTCCATGTTATTGTAACTGTTGGTGTTATCATTGCTCAGGTCTTGTGTAGGTAGCCACATTGTTGATGTATCCTGGCTGAAGCTTCCCTGTCATCTTTTGGAGACATAGTCTCACAGTAGACTTCCTGCTTCTTTGGCTCTTAAAATCTCCTGGCCCCCTCTTTTGGAGTCCTGTTGTAGATGCATCATTTGGGACTGGACACCCAAGGTCATGTTTTCCCTGCATGTTGGCTATCGTTCTCTATAATGGTCTCTCATAAAGGCATTTTGTCAACTGAGCCTCCCTCTTCCAATGACTCTAGTTTGTGTCAAGTTTACAAAAATTCTAACCATCCCAGGAGTTGAGGCCATTCATGTTCAAGTTGTTATTGAAAGTATATGTTGATGACTGTCATGTTGTTTTTTGGCTGTGGTCCTCTTTTGGGTTTCAGTAACTAAAGCTTTCTTTGTTTACATTCTTTAGTCTCTGGGCTATGCTTAGCCTTCTCTTCACTCCAAGTATTCTTTGGGATGGTTTACTGGAAAAGAACTCTTTTATCCTGTTTATCGCTTGAAAAGTTTTTTTTTATGTCCTTAAACTATAGTTTAAAACTCTAGTTTAAAACTGATAGTTTTGCTGGGTACAGTAGTTTAAGTTGATGGCTTATTAAGGTTTATGTTGTGATGAAACACCATGATCAAAAAGCAAGTTGGAACAGAAAGGGTTTATCTGGCTCACACTTTCACACTGTAGTCCATCATTGAAGGAAGTCAGGACAGAAACTCAAACAGGTCAGGACCTGGAGGTAGAAGCTGATGCAGAGGCCATGGAGGAGTGCTGCTTACTGGCTTGCTCAGCCTTCTTCTGAGACAAGGTTCCTTTGTATAGCCCTGGATGTCCTGGAACTGGCCTTGAACTCACAGAGACCTGCCTTCTTTTTTTTTTTTTTTTTTTTTTTTTTTGGTTTCTCTGTGTAGCTTTGCGCCTTTCCTGGAGCTCACTTGGTAGCCCAGGCTGGCCTCGAACTCACAAAGATCCACCTGGCTCTGCCTCCTGAATGCTAGGATTAAAGGCATGCGCCACCACCGCCCGGCGAGACCTGCCTTCTTCTGCATCCCTAGTTCTGGGATGAAAGGTGTGCACCACCACTACCCAGCTTCAGCCTGCTTTCTTATAGAACTCAGGAACACCAGCCCAGTAACTTGGGTTACTCTTAATAACCCATACTTATAAAATTAATTTACTAGGTACCAAATGAAGAAAAGGGAGCACAAATATTGCTTATGTTTCTTAATTTCCAGAGAAGTCACATATTATTTGAGAATTTTGTTAACTGCTGTTTTCAAAGTTACTGGGGTTGGATGAGTTTGAGAAAAGGAGTGAGATTTGTGTGGGGGTTTGAATGATTGCAGACTCTCTGGGAGCTTAAAATAGCCATTGTCCAAAAGCCTGTGAAGGAGTCTCACAACCTCATGTTCAACAAAGTGTCAGCCACTTACTTGTGCCTACAACAGCCTCTTGACTGCCACCCTGGATGGTCACTGGGATGTTGGACTAGGAAGTCATCAAGACTTCTGACAGGTCTTTTCCCTTGGAAAAATCAGTTCTTGGTTTGTCGGCAGACTTTCATTCCTGTTACAGAGAGACACAAATTCTGATATGTGAAGTCCCATTACAGGAAGCCACCTGAGGAAGGAGCAGGACCCTGACCATACTGAAGGTAAAGGACCTCAGATGACTGTTAGTCACAGTCAGTGCATGACACACATCAGAATCCTTAAAAATATGCATGCAGCCGACTCAGCAATTCTTATGTCAGGAATTGATTCTGAGAAAATAAGAAAAATGTGGGAAGGATTTATTTTAAGAACACAGGACATTGGACTCATCTTTATTTATGAAGAAAATAATGGGAATGGCTTAAATGTTCTACATTAGGGCAGGAATTAAGCCATTAAGCATTACCAAACTTTCAAAATGGAAGAGGTGGGGTGCAAGGTGACTCAGGGGGTAAAAGTGCATGTCTTCTGAGCCTGATGACTTGACTTGATCCTCACATCCCATCCTGGAGAGATGTTGGAAGGAAGAGAACCAACCTAGAAAAGTGCCCTGACCTCACCATGAGCTGTGTGGTATGTGTACACCTGCACATACACCACACACACATATGCACTCACGCTTCACGTATGCTCACCCACACTCACAGACATTCACCCTTACACATACACTCATACATAAAGTGTTGCCAAGAACATGAGAATTTCTTCTTAGGGCTCTTGGTCTTATAACAAAATATTTTAAAGGACTCAGAACTGCTGTGGGATATTGCTTTTATACACTAGTTTAATAAAACCCTGATTGGTCAGTGGCCAGGCAGGAAGTCTAGGTGGGATAAGCAGACAAGGAGAATTTTGGGAAGAGGAAGGCTGAGTCAGGATATGCCAGCCTACCATCTAGGGAGCAGCATGTAATGGCACACAGGTAAAGCCACGGAACATGTGGCGAAATATAGATTAACAGAAATGGGCTGAGTTTAAGTGTAAGAGCTAGTCAGTAGTGAGCCTGAGCTAATGGCCAAGCAGTTTTAATTAATATAAGCCTCTGTGTGTTTACTTGGGTCTGAGCAGATGTGGACTGGGCAGGACATGAAAACTTTCAGCTACACAGACCATTTTATTAGAGTCTGAGAACTATTTTATTAGTCTTCATCAACAACAACAGGGCAGGCAAGCTGTAAATCTTGGCAGCTGCCAGAAGGAAAGAGAATGAGAGGAAAAGGCCTTTGGAGAATGGATCCAAGGAAACAGGCAGGTTTAGCAATGAAGGTCAGCAAGCATCTGCATGGAGAGTGGGTCATCAGGATCCTGAGAGAGGAGTCTACAGAGAAGCAGTAAGAGGTCCGAGTGTCAAGAAAAGCATGCTGTGGAAAAGAAATAGAAAGCAGAGGGAAAGTCACACTTTAACTTAGAATTCAGAACAGTGAATTCAGAACAGCAGGACTTCCTGGTGGAAGCTGGGGAAGCTATGGCAGAGGGGGTAGGGTTTCTGAGAAGTTCACCTTCTCCCCAGGGGCCTGAGTATCCATTTCATCTCCTTAGCTTGTCTTCAGGAGAATCAGATGTAGTCTCCTAGCCAGGTGATGCATAGGCCTAGGTAGATTAACTCTTAAAGGAGAAGTGATGATTAGTAATAATAACTCTCCAGGGACAGTAATAAGTGATGTTGCAATCTTTGGAACAGATGAGAATGCCATGTCTCTACCCAGGGCCATAAATCGACCTCAGATTTCATTCTTATAGCCAAGAGGAAATAGTTTTGTGATGGGAAGTGGTGTCTAAAGCCGGCCATCATTGGGGCCATTCTCAATGCCTCAGAGGCTGCTGGTCTCTGTTTAGCTACCTAACATTAACTTCTCAAGTGTTAAGACCCTGCAATCATTTAGAGGTTGGTGTCAAGTTAGTCTGGTTACTTCTGGCTTCCAGTCAAGGAAACTACTTGTTTTCCAGTTACCTGCCCTAAAACTGCATGGCCAGCTTGTATCTTCTGCTCTCATCAGAAGAACAATGGGAAATCAGGCATGGTGATGCAGGCCTGTTAGCCCAGCACAACACAGAGAAAGAGGAAGATAGCCATACATTTCATGCCAACCTGACCTGTATATTGTGTTCCAGGTTAGTCTGGAATACACAGTGAGCCTCTGTCTCCAAAAATGGACACTAAACCAAGACCAGCCCTACACTGCTGGCTGGGACTGGTGCCCAGTGGTGCGTACTTGCTTAGCATACACAAGACCTTGGGCTCATTCTTACAACCACACACCCAAGACACGTTACCTTGCAGATATTTGTCAATTTTACAGTGTAACTTGTAACCAAGAGAAAAAAAGTACTTCATATATTTCTATAGCAGTCATTACAATAATTATGTTCCTGGGTTGGGAGACTAGGGAATTGGGTGAAGACCGAGGTTCCAGAGATTAAGATGAAAGGTGGAAGATGGGAAGCCCTTCCCCTCCTGGGCTTCACTCAACCAAGGGAGCATGCTCAAGAGAGCTAGCATTGTAAGAACATCATGGGCGGCAGGTATTGTGCAAATATCATATGAAATGTCAAGCAGAACCCTTTTCCCTCTCTTGGAGCCAGATCATAGTCCCAGTCTGGCATGATTCTGAGCTCATCAGTATCTCTCCTTTATAGGATAGCTCCACCCTGTGATTCCCCATGAGCTCTAGAGAACCCCTTGTAAAGAGGTACAAGAACCTATGAACCCTAGTGACTGCCCTCCAGACTCAAATCCGTGCTTGTAACAGGGGCAGATGGAGTTCACATGCAGAGTACGAACCCTGGAAAGTGAACACAATAAAAATAATGTCTTTAGAGGCTGGAGAGAGAGCTTTGCAGTTGAGTGGGAGCTGCCCTCACAAAGGAACCAACTTTGACTCATGACCCCCAGGCCAGGCTGCTCACAGCAACATGTAACTGAAGCTCCTGGGGATCCGACACCTTTTCTGGAACATACACACATATACACGTACTTAAAAATAAAATCTCTAAGAATAAATTTTTAACTGAATGATTGTATCCAATTGTCACCATCAGACTGTATATAATTTTGTATATATTTTTCTTTTATGTGCATGGTAAACATATGCCCATGTTCTACATTGTCTCCATAATTCACACTTGGAGTTGGGCATGCTGACATCTACCTGTAAACATCCTAGCATCCAAGAGACTGAGGTCCTGGGTTGGATTGTTCCAAGTTCTTGGCCTCCTGTACAAAGAATTGGAAATAAAGGCTCACATGGATTTGCACAAGAACAAGATGACCTTATCTGGAACCAAACAGTGGCACAGACTTACCTTCAAGACTGACAGTGGACCACATGAGAATATTCAAGGGGCCTAATTATTATTTGGAGATTACTTTTATGGGGCTCAGGAGAAGGAAAGGTTGATTACCAAGCAAGGGCACTCTGTTTTGACAGACAGTCTTGAGTTATGCAAGTCCTTGGTCACTGTGCCTGTCAGTTCCCACAATGCCTGTGATTTTCATCATACACATGCCCCAAATGGGAAATAGGGGATTCTCCTTAAACATTTACCTAAAGTCGCAGTTTTGTTTTCCTACATATGCACCCAAATCTAGTTTAGGCCAGATCAGCCTTTCCAATCGTCCTATCCCAATACATTGGGAATATTTGATGAGACAGGATGGTCTAAATATGACTGTTGCTAGGAGCAGAGAAAACTGTTGGATTGTTCAGAGATGAGGCTACATGTAGCCCAGTGCAGGCTGGGTTGTGACGGAGGTGTGTGTGAAGAGTGTACACAGGTGAAGGACTTAGGATACCAAGGACATTATTACAAAACCAAACAGGGTCCAGACTAAGTTCTCTGCTGTGGTTGTCTGTTTCAACCTTAAGCTCTAGGCTAGGACGGGCTACATGCAAGGTTCTATCTCAGAGAAGCAAGCGAGCAATCCAGCTAAAGGACATTTGCAAGTCTTCATGAATGGAGTCAGGTCCCTCTCTGGTTCATTGTCAGTGCTCAAGGCCTAGCCCATTGCTTGGCACTCAGGTAGGTGCTTAGCAAATATTTGTCGATTAAGGGGATGGATATTGATGTTTCATAGTTTCTCAAGCAACTTCTTTCTTTCACAAGTTGCAGTCAAGGGTCAACTTTTAAGAGTTTCCTGTTTCCTACCTGCAATGTGGGTCCTGGCAAACAAACTGAAGTCATCGAGATTGTGGCAAGCCCCTTTCCCCACCCACTTGTCTCTCTGGCCCTGAGACACAACCCTTTGTAATAAAAATAACACAGACACCAATCATCTGCTCTCCTGTCTCTACTAGAAAATGGCAGCCGAGGGAGAAACCTCTGAGGAGAGGATTTCCGAATATGATGATGAGATGGCCTCTGAGTTCTCTGCTCTTCTCGGTGTGGATGTGTTTCCGGTCATAAAGAGACTAGATGAAGAAGATCATCAAGAACGAATGAAAATGAAGAAAGGTTTTAACTCGCACATGCGCAGTGAGGCCAAGCGATTAAAGACTTTTGAGACCTATGACACATTCAAATCATGGACGCCACAGGACATGGCAGCCGCTGGGTTTTACCACACTGGGGTGAAATTTGGGGTTCAGTGCTTCTGCTGTAGCTTAATCCTCTTTTGCAACAGACTCAGGAATCTTCCCATAGAAAGACACAAGAAATTCCGTCCAGGATGCGACTTCCTTTTGGGCAAAGACGTCGGTAACATCGGCAAGTATGACGTAAGGGTGAAGAGTCCCGAGAAGCTGAGAGGTGGCAAAGCAAGGTACCAAGAAGAGGAGGCCAGACTGGAGTCCTTTGAGAACTGGCCGTTTTATGCCCATGGGACATCGCCCCGTGTGCTCTCAGCAGCTGGCTTTGTCTTCACAGGTAACTGGATTCCATCTTCTGAGATGTTTCTGTAAAATATAAAGTTTAGTTTCCATTTTTTAAAAATGTGTGTGTGTGTGTGTGTGTGTGTGTGTGTGTTGCACTTGTGAGTGCAGGTGTCCATAGAGTCCAGAAAGATAGCCTCTGGAGCAGTAGTTTCACGTGGTTGTGAACTGTCTAGAGTGGGTGCTGGGAACCAAACTCTAGTCCCTGCAAGAGCCCTCTTAGCCACTGAGCCATCTCTCCCGCACTCTGTTCCTCCTCCTCCTCCTCCTCCTCCTTTTTCCTCTTCCTCTTCCTCTTCCTCTTCTCCTTCTCCTCCCTCTCCCTCTCCCCTCCCCTTCCTCCTCCTTCTTTTTCTTCTTCTTCGTCTTCCACTTCTTCTTCTCCTACTGCCCCTTGTTAATCATTCCTTATTTGTTAGAGGAGATCTAGTTCATTGAACGTCAACTTTAATAATTTTATATCCACTTTAATTTACTTTTAATGAAGCATTATTAGCTTGCCAAGTATGTGTAAAATGAAAGGTTCTTTTCTGTAAATGTGGACCTTAGGAGCTATTAATTGACGGTTGAGCATGTAGCTCATTACTAGAGGGTTAACTTGGCCATTGCCTTAGTTCCAGCACTGGAAAACAAAAATAAATAGACTCTGGAAAACACTAGTTCAGTTCATAAGGTCATGGAAATGGATCATGAGACAGCTCCATCCCACTTTCCTCTAGTTTCACGAACATCACTACTCATATATATTCTTGATTCGTTTAATTTCTATAGTTTTGGAAGGCTTCTTTCACTTGTTTAACCCCCATCCACGAGGCAAACTGCCTTTGAGCACACTGCACCTTGAAATTCCTTAGCCACACAAAGGTGTTAGGACAGATGTGAATGATAATTATAGCAGCGTCTGCAGTGTGCAGAGTACCCACTTAAGCTGTACATGAATTGAACACGAATTCTATTTCAACCAGTTTGCCCTTCCCCCACATTTCATAGTTAACTTCACTGAGTTTCAAAGAATTAGAGAAATGCGCCTCCATTTCCATAGACAAGCCTGGCAAAGCTAACTCTTAGGCCTTATCTCGGCATCATTCCAGTGAGCCCTAGTATTTGCCTGCTTCTCTATCACTTTGGTCCTGAAAACTAAAGAGCAGCCTCTATCTCTGAGAAGCCAGTGTGTGAGGACTGTGTATATGGAGGAAGGGATGGCTGGGGGGTGGAGGTCCAGAGCTCGGGAGGGAGTCATTTAGGGCAGTGGGACTGTGGGCAGGGATTCAGCCAGAGAGGTCATGGAAGAACAGGCATGCTGGAGTCTGTCTTGTTCTGGAACAAGATGATCAGCTCCAAGGTCTCACCTGGTGCCGTTGCTGGCCAGTCAAAACATGTCACTGCATCTGTAGGTAAGAGGGACACCGTGCAGTGTTTCTCCTGTGGTGGATGCTTGGGAAACTGGGAAGAAGGAGACGATCCTTGGAAGGAGCATGCCAAGTGGTTCCCCAAGTAAGCAGACAAATGCTTTATTCTTATTTTCAGTTTTTATTTTTGGTTTTGTTTTTGTTTGTTTGTTTGTTGAGCAGGATGAAACTGGAGACCAAAGTCCAACATTGTTTGAGTATCACATGAGTTCTGACATTTCTCTTATTGATAAACTATGGGATCATTCCAGAAATTTTCAGGCAAGGAAGATGTGGTTACATAGTGAAAACTTTGAATCACATGGACTTAAATGGCTTTTTCTCTTTTTTTTTTTTTTTCTTATAGGCAGGCTATTTGGAAAACAGTTTTTATTTTTTATTTATTTATTTTTTAAGGTTTTTATTTTATTTTATTGTGTTTTTTTTTTTACTTTATTTATTTTTTAAATTACACTCATGATATTCATTAATTACACTCATGATATTAATCACATTTGTGGTATTCATAGATTACATTCGCAGTATTCATTCAATTATATATTATATATATTTTATATATATATATTTTAAATTTTAAATGCCGAATGTCATTTATTGAAGGGGGGAGGAGGTCTTAAATACAGGCTTACAGCACAATGGGAGGACCCCGGAGGGCAGAAGTTCGCTACTGATGTTTTACAATCTTGCTTCTAATCTGTTAATGCCCATTATTCAGGATACCAGACAAGGAACTTCCTTTAAGCATTCAGGAGGGTGGAACCTGGCAGGGAATTAGCATAGGGAGAATATCAAGGTCAAGGTCCGAAAGCAAGGCAACAGTTACCCAAAACAGGGGCCAGGACCCTACAGGTCCCAGCTTTTTCTCTTTTATGTAATTTTTGCTCTATTATATTTCATTTTTATATTTTCTGTGTAGTGTGTTGATGCATGTAGAGTGTATTTATGTGTGTGGTGTGTTGGTATGTAGTGTATGTATGTGTACTCGTGCATGCCTGTGGAGGTCACAAGTTGACATAGGTATCCATCCATCCATCATTCTCCATTTTATATTTTTGAGATAGGCCCTCTGGGATCCACCTGTCCCCATTCCTCCAGGGATAGGGTTAGAGACATGGTGGACTGGGCCCTGCACAGATTCAAATTCAGACCCTCATGGTCATGCTGAGGTATTTTACCTACTGAGGCATCTCCCCAGGTCCAGCTTTTCATTTTCATTTTTAATTGTTGGTTGGAGGAGACGAGGTATGTGTAAGTTAGTGCAGGTGCCCATGGAGGCCAGACATGTTAGATTTTCTTAGAGCTACAGTTACAGCTGGCTGTCCAAAGTGAGTGCTGGGCACTGAATTCATGTCTTCTGCAAATACATTAAGTGCCCACTCTCCATGCCCTCTCACTGTTATTAAATGATTTTTTTCCCCTGAGACAGGGTTTCTCTGTGTAGTCCTGACTGTCCTGGAACTCACTCTGTAGCCCAGGCTGGCCTTGAACTCACAGAGATCTGCCTGCCTCTGCCTACCAAATGCTAGGATTAAAGGCGTGTGCCAACACTGCCCCGCTAAATGTTGTTTTTGTTATCCCCAGTACTACAAAATGTCCTGTCAAGTGGCAGTTTCATTATTTACCACAACTAACAAATGAGTTCATCTGCACAGGGATGGAAATGGTGTATAAGTAAACGAAGATGATATGTTTAAAATATTACTGGGGGTGGTGGTGGTGGTGGTGGTGGTGGTGGTGCACGCCTTTAATTCCAGCACTCGGGAGGCAGAAGCAGGAGGATCTCTGTGAGTTCGAGGCCAGCCTGGGCTACACAGTGAGTTCCAGGACAGATTCCAAAGCTACACAGAAAAGCCTTGTTTTGGAAACAAAAAACAACAGCAACAAAATATAACAGCTGGTTTCACACCCTGTGGAACCTGCACAAAATAAAGATGCTTACTGGATGTGATGGCACACATCTGTAATCCCAGTGCTAGGAGGGAGGAGGCATTAGAATCAGGAGTTGAAGGCCATCTTCTGATTAAAAAAAAAAAAAAAATGGCAAGGAGACCAGATGCCTGGGTCACCACACACCAGGACCACAGGAGGGAGAGCAAGTGGATTTTACTTCAGAGAATCAGAGTTTTTGTTATTGTGGTGGTCTTTCAACCTGCTTAGGAAAGGAATCATATTTTAATCATTTTTAATAATGCATTTAGTGGTGGTTTTGTGTATCTATTGTTTCTGTTTCTGCCACATACAATTTCATTCCTTTAACTGGTTTCCAAACTTTAATTATGGAAATCTCACAAGGTACAGAAAGTATAGTGAGCACTTGTCCATCTCTTTCCCACCACCCACTCGGAATACTAAGGATCAGGTTATGTCAAAGCAAATTCCAGCTAACACATGGTTCCATTTGTTATCCTTTTAGTGTATAACTTTAAATCATGGTTAAAAGAAAGAAAAAAGAACCATGGTATCATCATGTTTCCTAAAACGAAGAACATTAATGCCTAATACCATTAAATATTATCGCCAGTATTGAAGGCCCTTGTCCCTCCATCTCTTGGGATTTTTTTACATTGATTGTGTGTGTGTGTGTGTATGTGTGTGTGTGTGTGTTGCACACTCTGATTACTGTGAATCACTATCTTTGATTCTATTGCATATGTGTTTCAAGATAAGAAGAGTCGTGTAAGCCAGTAGTCCAGGCTTCTCTTGGGGGAACTGGTTGAGGTCAAGAGTATGACATCACCACCACAACACAGGGAGAGGCTGTCTTGAAATCAAAATTAAAATGACATAAAGGTTTGTCATAGTCTGCTTTCTGTTGCTGTTGCTTTCTGTTGCACCATGACCAAAAGCAACCAGAGAAGGAGAGGGTTTGCATGTCCAGATGACAGTCCATCACTGAGGGACATCAGGGCAGGAACATAAGCAGGAACAGACAGACACCATGAAAGAACACTGCTTGCTGCCTTGCTCCCAGGCTCATGCCCGGCTGCCTTTCTCATGCCTCCCAGGACCGCCTGCCCAGGGGGGGCACTGCCCACAGTGGTCTGGACCCTCCCATATCAATCATTAATCAAGAAAATGCCCTGCAGACTTGCCTCCAGGCTGATCTGGTGGAGGCATTTTCTCAACTGTGGCTCCCTCTTCCCAGATGACTCTAGCTTGTGTCAAGTTGACAAAATAACTAACCAGCGCAAGGTTTGATTTCAAATAATGATATATTTTTATCATTGATATAATTTAAATTTTTCCAGCAGCATGATGTTAATCCTCATGAGTAATGTTTCAGGAAATTTTTGACTGTTTTATCATATTCAACAATATGATGGGTATTTACCAAAAATTTATTGTGATAGATAATCTTTGCCACAGTATTGGGGTAAATTTTAATTATATTTTTCATTATAGGTGTGAATTCCTTCAAAGTAAGAAATCCTCAGAAGAAATTGCTCAGTATATTAAAAGCTATGAGGGATTTGTCCATGTAACGGTAATTCACAACAGCAAACTCTTGACAATAGTGTGTGTTCATTACCTAGTAATATCCGAATCCTCAGGGTTAGGATTTTTATTTTCCATGGATCCATTCTCCCGCCTCTCCTCTGCAGAGTAAAGACACAACAATCCTGTGGTCTTGCTCAGCTGGACCCGTGTGAGGTGGTTTTTCAGGCTGGCTTTGGGTGGCTTCTGCTGCCTCCTCATCTTCCCTCTGACTGAGGCCACTGCCCTGGCTTTCTGCTGCCTCCCTCTGGATGCCTGACTCAGTCTTCTGTCCCAGTTCCTGGTGACAGCAGGGCCCTCAGAGCTGGCTCCTGCCCCTGGATGTCTAGGTCTAAAGTAGTAAGGACTTCCTAGTGGCAAGTGGTAGGAAACTTAGCCCAAACAGAAGCCAAGGGAGAATGTCATGGTTGACTGACTCAGAATCAGCGTCTGCAGAGAGCACAGACTGAAAGTCTGGGTGCAGTTTTCTCGGAGGGAGAGTTGCTCAATCGGAAAGGTTCTTCTGAGGTGAGCTTGTTGTGCCCATGTCGCGGAGCCCCCAGAGACCACCAAGGAGCCAGTTTCCGATGCAAACACACAAGGATCTTTTTATTGCCAGATTTGAACCTGGGCCGCCAACCTAAACTCTGACGCAGTGGATAGAGGAAGATTCGGCGGCCACAGGCCCACGAGTAGGGGGTTTTTATAGGGAAAAATCACAAGCTGGGAATTGGCAACTCTGGATTGGGTAGAAGGGGTATGGGGTAAGGTGATTTTTTGAAACTATTGGTCCAGACTTTGGGTGCGAACCCACATTTGAAATCATTGGGTTTAGACTTTTGGCAGGGAACCACAACCCGCTGAACAGGATCATCTGGACTATTCAGCGGCATTATCTAGATATCTTCAAGGGCCATAAACCACAGACAGGATGTCTGCAGGAGTATCTGAATCCTGTTAAGTTTTCCTTTCCTGTATAAACAGCAGACAGGATGTCTGCAAGAGTATCTGAATGCTTTCAGGTTGTCATGGCACATTCCTGAGGTCCTTCCTGGAACTGAGTACAGCAGGTGGTCTGAGAAGGTGACCCTTCCCTAGGAGAGAGTCTGTAAAGCTAAATCTAGACCTTCACAAGCTGTCTTCCCGTGGCTCAGTTCCTCGTGAGTCAAAATGCATCTGTGTGTGACTGCAGTTCTGTTGCTGAGCCGCGTGTCCCCTAAGAGTGACCCTGAGAAAGTTCCCATTTCCTAACATCAATAGGAATCAAACCAAAACTAAAGGACTGCTTTGTGAACAATTCTGCTACTCTAAGGAAACTTGGCTTTAGTGGGGGAAGTCCTTCACTTGCAGCTCACAGATAGATGTATATTTTAGAAATCAGTCAGTAACCTGAATTTCTTTCCCTCAGGGAGAACATTTTGTGAATTCCTGGGTCAGAAGAGAATTACCTATGGTGTCAGGTAAAACCTCAGGCACATTCCAAATGCTTTGCTTCTTTCTTTCCTTTCCTATGTTCCTAGACACCCCTGTGTCTGTGTGGTGCCACATGTGTGCAGGTGCTTTTGGAAGTCAGACGGGGGTATCAGATCCCTTGGAGCTGGAGTAGCAGGCATCTGTGAAAGCCTGATGTGATAGCTGGGAATTGAACTTGGGTCCTCCGGAAGAGCAGTAAGTGCTCTTAACCATGGAGCCATCTCTCCAGCCCTCATCAACTTGCTTTAAAAATTCCATTCATAAGTGACTTCCCTGTTATGGAAGGACTTTGGTTTATGTTTTTCTTTATGGGTGAGAGAGATGGCTCAGAGCTCAAGCTCACTTACTGCTTTGCAAAGGACTCAGGTTAGGTTCCCAGCACATGTATGGCAGCTCACAACTCTGCAAGTCCAGTTGCAGAGGATCCAGTGCCCTCCTCTGACCTCCAGGGGCACTGCACACATGTGGTGTAGTCAAACATGCAGAAAAAAACACCTACATGGAAAATAAAAATAAATAAATCTTTAAAAGTAAACTTTTTAAAATTTACACTCAGTTGTTTACTTAGTATTGTATGTGGGTAAGCGTGGGTCCCATGTGTGAAGGTGCAAAAGTCAGAGGACAACTTACAGGTTTGGTTCTCGCCTTCTACCCATGAGGGCTCCAGGAATTAGTTAAAAGCCTGTTAGGTTTAGCGGCAGACATCTATACCACAGAGTCCTCGAAGTGGCTTAGTTTTGAGTGTAGGTGAGCACAGCTGACTACAATACAGTCGGAGCCATAGCTGATTTCCCTTAAAACAACTAAAATCTTGGATAAAATGTTTTGGAAGCACTTTCAGGGTCCTTCCTATCCCAGGCTGGCCTCAAACTCAAATGAACCTTGAACTTTTGGCCCTCCTGCTGAGTGCCGAGACAGAGCTTCTCAGGTGCTGGGGATGGAACCAACCTAGGACTTCCTGAATGCTAAGAGAGCACTCTACAAACGGAGCTATACCCCAGTCCCCCAAAGTGTTCGTAAATGGCACAGTGCACTGTGAAGAAACTAAAAAATATTCTACAGTGAGGTGACTTCATGCTTTTCTAACCATCCTCAATTATTTTGACGCAAGCACAGTACACCAGATCATTCCACCTGCACACACAGCTAACTTGAACTTTGTGATCAAAGCCTGCTGCTCTCACCTACATCTGTTTTTCAAGCTTACTGCAATGACAGCGTCTTTGCTAATGAAGAACTAAGGCTGGACACATTTAAGGACTGGCCCCATGAATCCCCTGTGGCTGTTGAAGCTCTGGTCAGAGCAGGCCTTTTCTACACAGGTGAGTCAGCTTTGTATTTTCTTTATTTTATGTTTATGTGTATGAGGGTTTGCCTGCATGTATGCCTGCCACAAGCCTGTGTGGTGCCCTCAGAGGCCAGACAGGATGTTGGATCCTCTGGAACTGGGGTTATAAATGGCTGTGAGCCATCATGTGGCTGCTGGAACCAAACCCAACTCCTTTGCAGAGCCACAAATGACCTTACGGCTGAGCTTCTCTCTGGCACCTCGTCAGTATCTTGTGTCCAGCACATACTCTAATCCTGCTCCTGCCTTTCTCTCCACGCTCCACCATTTGTCATGGATCTCCTTGGGGACCCCCAAGATTTTCAAATTCCATAGCTCAGCCTCTGAACATGTGGATTCTCAGTCACTCCATCAACAGACATCTTCCATTGGCACAAATGATCTCACCACACGGTCTGGACCCTTTGTCTCCTCCTGGCTGCCTTCCTCAAGTCTCACAGATGACGTGTCCTATTTCTAATGAAACACGGCTGGCAATAATGTGAGAAGAGACAAGGGATTCTTCATAATCTAGCTTCCATAGAGATGCCTAAATTTCTTCTTCCATCTCACCCCCCATTACAAGTATATTCTTTCTGATTTATTCATTAAGCAAATGCTTATTGATTGCCTGTGTCTGTAAAAGTCACTGGTGTCCAAATCAGACAAAAATCTCTGCTGTCACTGATCTTCTGTTCCAGATTCTGATGGCAAATCTTCCAGGATGAGTTTGCAAGAGGGTGTTCATCAGAGCACACGGTGTGCAGGAATATTCAGTGGCTATTGCTGAACACCCCATTGAAGGACCAAGAGTCCTGTGTGAACTAGTGCACTCTTGTGACCCGTGCATGACCTTGCCACACAATCCAATTGGAGCTGCAAATAGGATTTCACTAGTGAAATCTGGAGTTATTATCTGCTTGTGAGTTGACAGGTGTATGTGCTGTTGAACTGACCATATTCCCTTATTCTAGGCAAAAACGACACTGTCCGGTGTTTTTCCTGTGGAGGATGTATGTGGAAATGGGAGGAAGGTGACGACCCATTAGAAGATCACACCAAGTTTTTTCCCAAGTGAGCATGGTGAATTCTCTTGACTTGAAATGTACTTCAACGGTTATCCCTCTCTGTCCACGTTTTCCCTGTGGTTAAGATCTGCCCTTTCCTCTGGTTTCTGTTGTGAAGGATACATCTTTATAGCTTCATCTCTTTCCTCCCAAGACACTCTCTGTCTAGCTTTTTTCTCATCAGTTAGATCTTGGTTCTGGTTGTGTGCATATACACACTTAAAGACAGGGTCTCTCTATGAGCCCAGACTATCTTAGAAATGCTATCTAGCACAGCAGGACTTGAACCCATGGTCTTCCCTCCTGCCTCAGTCTCCCAATTGCTGCCTTTCTGATTCTTTTGATTGTAAGCTAGTTTTCCTGTCCGCCTCATTCTAGAATTTAAGGTTTTCTATTGCTATTGTCTAAGATGTTCCAAGTGGTTTTCTTTTACCAGTGCTGGGGATGGAACCAGTGAGTTGGACATGCTAGGCATGCCTTTATTGTTGAGCTACTCTGATCCCTTTTCAGACAATCTTCAAGTTAATTTTTATTTCTCCTCTACACATAAAAAACTGTATAAAAAGTTCAATTGCAAAATGAAATTTGTTGTTTTCACTTAGAAATTAAAAATTTCAGAGAATAATATATACAGATTGAAAAGTGAGTACTTCTGGGCATAGTGTTGAACACATAGAATCTAGCTCTCAGAAAGCTAAAGGAAGAAAAACATAGCTTTGTTTTATACTAAATGCTTTAATATGAATTATCTAAAATCTACTCTATTTTAAAAATCTAGCACTTGTAATTGAGAAATAAATGTCTTTTGCTATTTGGTATCCCTTTGAAGGCATGAAAATCTGCAACTGTGTTGGTGTCTCTGTGGTCTTTGTTCAGTTCCACAGTTGTGTCCTGTGTGCTCGCAATGCATGCCTAAAATTGCACTAAATCGTTTTGGCCTTAGAAAAATTTAAGTTTGATTAACTTTTAAATGTAACAGTTTTTTTTTTTTTGCTTTTTTTCTATTTGTTTTATTTTTGTATGTGTGGGGTTTTTTTGTTTGTTTTGTTTGTATTTTGACACAGGGTTTCTCTGTCTAGTAGCCCTGGCTGCCCTAGAACTCACTCTGTGTACAAGGCTGGCCTTGAACTCACAGAGATCCACCTGTCTCTGCCTCCCAAGTGCTGGGATTGAACACATGTGCCAGTACCCACCCACCTTAATTATGAAGTTTTAAATAATTATTTGCTCTTGAGTTAGATAGAATAGTAATAGTATCCCAAGTCCTTAATAATATTTTTAAATGTTTTATTGACATTCATTAATTATGTGTAATAATGACACTTTCATATATCTACATTATGACCTTTACATATATAGAGAGACAGTGTATTCCAATCATGATCACCATCCCCCCTCACACCCTCTCTTATTTCCCTCTACCTCCCCCTTAGTTCTCTTCCTTCTAAAATCACATGCTTGTGACCAGCCCAGGGCTATGTAGCAAGACCTATCCTCAACCGAAATAAAGACATAAATGGAGTATTTCCATCTAATTTTAAAGTTAGAAGATACTCGACCACAATGGCCACTTTTTTTTCCCTTTACTTATTTTTTAAAATAATTTGATTTTATGTGCACGGGTGTTTTGCCTGCAATTATCTCTGTGCACTACGTGTGTGCCTGGTGCCCAAAGAGCTCAGAAAAGGGCATTGGATCCCCTAGAACTAGAGTTACAGGAGGTTGTGAGCTATCTGATATGGGCTTTGTCCTTTGTTGTCCTTTTTATGAATCTAGAGTTTTCTCATGTTTTACTCTTTAAATTTTTATTTATTTTTACTTTGTTTATTCTGTAAATGTGTGTTTATGAGTATATTTGAGTATATACATTGTGTGTACTATATACAGGCCAAAGGGAGACATGGAACAACCCAGTCCCCCTTTTTTTTCCAAGACAGGATTCTCTGTGTAGCCCTGGCTGTCCTGGAACACAACCAGGCTGGCCTTGAACTCAGAGATCTATTTGTCTCTTCCTCCAGAATGCTGGGATTAGAGGTGTGTGCCACCACCGGGAGCATCTTCTTCTTTAAGTCCCCATCTTGTTCCCAGGAGACAGGGTCTCTCACTGAACCTGAGCTAAGCTAGCATCCAGCAAGCCCCAGTGATCCCCTCGCCTCCACTCCCACAGTGCTGGGAAACTGTGTTTTATCCTTTAAGCTCATTTTAGCTGTTTCATGGACAGACACTACGTACTCATTCCAACACATTCCCTGGATGTCCTTACCATTACTTTACAACCCACTTCCATGGTGTTATTGAAAGCCACAGTCTGAGTGTCATATATGATACAACACTACAGAATCACTGAAATGGCAGCTTTCCACTTCATTCTTGGCCCCAAATCTTCTTCATGTTTTTTAAAAACCCAACACAAGCACTTAATTACATGCAACTATTTTGTGACTTTTATCTCCTCTGTTTAGCTGTGTATTTCTTCAAAACCTGAAGTCCTCTGAAGAAGAGATTCCTGCCTTTCAGAGTCACTACACACTTCCAGAGGCCATGGTAATGGACACCACACCTTCTCTGACTCAGCAGCACATGGTCCTGTGGTTGAACACTGTTTTGAACAGGAATTGCCAATTGTAAATGTATCATAATTAAATCAATTCTACAGTTATCCAATAAGCACTATCAAGAGAGAAGTATAAACAGGAACTTCACAGTGGACAAGGGAGACACACTAGCTATCTTCATGAAATGCACGGTCAACTTCTCCTATGAGAAGTCTGTTGTTGAAATTCTTTTAGACTTATTAAACATTCAGACTAACTGGACCCCATCTGTGACCTTTGGAGGGTAGTAGGCTTGTCTTCTTACTTCTTTTGGGATATGCAAGGCAAGTTTATTTTGTTTGGGACAAGTTCTCACTGTGTAGCCTAGGCTGACTTTGAACTTGCTATGTTCAAGTCCCAGACTGGCTGGGAATTTGTGATCCTCCTGCCTCAACCTTCCAAATGCTGGAATCACAAGTGTGTGCCACCATTCCTATTTGATTTTTGTTCTTTACGACAATTCAGGAGATCAAACCCAAGGTCTTGTGCAAGCTAGGCAAGGAATCTATGACTGAACTGTATATCTGGCCTACAGGCATGTTTCTCTAACAAAGCAAGTGCCCAGCAAAATCATGAAGTCAGATGATGCTCTGACCCCTACATGTTTCTCTGACACAGCCTAACCATCAGTTCATTGCTGACACAAACCACCTCACACTGCAGTGATGGACATGCTGCTTCTCATGCCACAGAACAGAGAACAAAGCTGGGCATGGTGGCTCATTTCTGGACAACAGCACTCTGGAAGCTGAGGCAGGAGAATTATCAGGAGTCAACATCAGCCTGGACAACAATATAAGATACCACCTCATAAAAGAGACACAAAAACAAAACACCAACAAAATAATGGAAGAAAAGTAAAGGAAAACAAAAGAGCAGAGCGATTTTGGGTTCACTTGATGAAGCTCTTTTATTTGGATTTTTTTTGGGGTGGGGGAAGGTTCGAGAAAAGATTTCTCTGTGTAGTTTTGGTGCCTGTCCTGGATCTCACCCTGGAACTTACAGAGATCCGCCTGGCTCTGCCTCCTGAGCGCTGGGATTAAAGGCGTGGGCCACCATCGCCTGACATATTAGGAAAGTTTAAAATGATATGACAGGAGCAAGGGATGTAGCTCAGTTGCTAGATGTTCCCATAAGAGACACACACACACACACACACACACACACACACACACACACACACACA
>CABHPQ010001445.1:0-10390 GCA_902168405.1 Peromyscus aztecus | reverse complement strand
ACACACACACACACACACACACACACACACACACACACACACACACACACCTTCAACACTGAATAAAACTGGGTGTGGCGAGGCATGTTTGGAATCACAGAAAAGAAAAAAAGACAATGAAGCCTGGAGTGTGTGGGGAGGCACATGCCTATAAAACCAGATTTGGAAATTGAAGAAGGAGGATGAGGAGTTCAGTGCTATCCTTGGCTACCTAGGGAATTCCAGACTAGCTTACGCACTACATGGGACTCTCTAAAAACAAAAACAAGACAAAGCCTCACAAAAGTGTGTGTGTAGTCACCATTCTGCACCCTGGTGTATGATATGAAACACATAGTTACTAATGACCAAGGATGGAGGCAATGCTTAATGCTTTTTGCAGGACCATTCTTGTTCTGGACATTACAATTTTGATCACCCACACAGCACTCACCCATAGAGAGGATGTATATCCCATGCATGTACTGTCTAGGAACACACTCTTGCAGATGTGTGAGATTTATTCTTTCCTATCTAGAGCACTCCTTCCTTCAATCAGCACTGAGTGTAGGCTGTGTTTAGAATATGTTGGGATTTGATTGATTGTATTATCAATTTGATTGATAATATTGATTATATTGTCAATTATTGTACCCAATCTTGATTTAAGAGCGTTTTGATTTAATAAAGGATTTCTCTTTCAAAGGACGCAGGTGAAAGCAGTCATGATGATCCAGTGGCCGTTCACTCTACGGTGGCCGGTAAGAACTTGAAAGCAACATGGGATTGTGTGTATTTGTACGCAGGGATTTGAAAGGAGAGTGCATTTATAATTGTCCAAGGAGCTCCTAGAGAGGAGGGCACTGACTGGAGGGCACTGTGGGTGAGAGAGTGTCAGCATTGCTGTGACATCTTGAGAGAGAATCTAGGACTAGTGACAGCGGTCCTTGTGCCAGATCCAAACCAGCCAGTCTGAAAGGCTTCGTGCAGCAAGCCGGGTTCCTGGGGACTTGAATGGGAGACTAGGATGCCAGAGTATTCTTAATAAGCACACATTATGTCTAAGTCCCTACGTCAAATAGGGCCTTGGACACACGATCCCACATTCTGATGCTGTGAATGGTCTGATAGGATCCCAAAGGGCAGCTCATAGATAGTCCATCCATAGCAGACAGGCAGAATCAAAGACCAGACACAACATCATAGCATTAGGATGGCCAGACTTTGATGGGCATATTCATTAATCCCAGCACTTGGGAGGTAGAGGCAGGCAGATCTCTGAGTTTGAAACCAGCCTGATCCACAGAGCGAGTTCCAGGACAGCCATAGCTACACAGGGAAAACATGTCTAAAAAAAAAAAAAAAAAAAAGACTGCTAGACTTTAAAGTGCTTCCCACTGTCCCCCCTCCTCTCCACAGACCTGGCTCAGAGTGCAGCCCAGTGGTTTCAAGAGGCAAAGAGTCTAAGTGAGCAGCTGAGAGGAGCCTACACCAAGGCCACTTTCCGCCACATGAATCTGCCAGAGGTGTGTTCCAGGCTCGGCACTGACCACTTGCTTGGTTGTGACCTGTCCATGGTTTCAAAGCACATCAGCAGGCCAGTGCAAGAGGCCTTGACGCTTCCCGAGGTCCTCAGCAATCTCAACTCCGTCATGTGTGTGGAGGGGGAAACTGGCAGTGGGAAGACAACCTTCCTGAAGAAAACAGCTTTTCTCTGGGCATCAGGATGCTGTCCCCTGCTGAACAGGTTCCAGCTGGTCTTCTACATCTCCCTTGGTTCCACCAGACCAGACCAGGGGCTGGCCGACATCATCTGTGGCCAACTCCTTGAGGCAGGAGGATGCATCAGTGAAGTGGGTCTGAGCAGCAGCATCCAGCAGTTAAAGCACCAGGTGCTGTTCCTGTTGGATGACTACCATGGGATGGACTCACTGCCCCAAGCCATCGAAACCCTGATTACAAGAAACTACTTGACCCGAACCTGCTTATTGATCACTGTCCATACAAACAGGGCCAGGGACATCCGCCCATACCTAGATACAATTCTAGAGATCAAAGAGTTTCCCTTCTATAACACTATCTCTGTATTACGGAAGTTATTCTCACATGATCTAACCCGTGTTCAAATGTTTATTAATTACTTTGGAAAGAATGTAGATTTACGGGGAATTCACAAAACTCCTCTCTTTATGGCCGCAGTCTGCACTGACTGGTTTCAAAATCCTTCTATCCAGTCCTTTCACGATGTGGCAGCTTTCAAATCCTATATGAAATACCTTTCCTTAAAACACAAGGCTACTCCTGAGCCTCTCAAGGCCACTGTGTCCTCATGTGGCCAGCTAGCTTTGAGAGGCCTTTTTTCATTTTGCTTTGAGTTCAGTAGTGATGACCTCATAGAAGCAGGTGTTGATGAAGATGAAGATCTGACCACCTGCTTAATGAGCAAATTTTCTGCCCAGAGACTGAGACCTGTCTATCGATTCTTAAGTCCTTTGTTCCAAGAATTTCTGGCTGCCATGAGGCTGACTGAGCTCCTGGGTTCAGAAAGGCAGGAAGACCAAGATCTAGGACTTGGTTATTTGAGACAAATTAATTCACCCTTGAAGGCTGTGAGTGCCTACAGCAATTTTTTGAAGTATGTCTTTAGCCACCCATCATCAAAGGCAGGGCCAAAAATTGTATCTCATTTGCTTCAGTTGGTGCATGATAAAGAGTCGCTGGAGAACATGTCTGATAATGAGAATTATAGGAAACTCCATCCAGAAACTTCCGAGAGGATAGAACTTGTTAGGAGGCTGTGGCAGGTATCTCCTGAAGCTTTCTCTTCGTTTGTTTCAGAACATCTATTGAGCATTACTCTAAACTTTGCTTATGAAAGCAACACGGTGGCTGCCTGTTCTCCATTTATTTTGCAATTCCTTCAAGGGAGAACACTGGCTTTGAAAGTACTGAATTTACAGTACTTTGGGGACCACCCAGAAAGCCTGCTATTATTGAAGAGTATTGAGGTCTCCATAAGTGGAAGTAACAGGGTAAGGAGAATAGATTTTTCACTCATGGAAAAATGTTTTGCAAAAATACAGCCACCAACCATAGATGAGGACTACGCATCTGCTTTTCAACCTATGAATGAATATGAGAAAAATTTATCTGAAAATGAAGAGATAATAAAAAACTATTCAGATATCCAATACCAAACCCCACCAAATATCAGTTCTGGCTACTGGAAACTGTCACCCAAGCCGTACAAGATCCCTAGGCTGGAAGTTGGAGTGGACAGCATGGGTCCAGCAGACCAAGCACTGCTCCGGGTCCTAATGGAAGTCTTCTCAGCATCACAGAATATCGAACTCCATTTGAACCACAGCAGTGGCTTTCTTGAAAGCATCTGCCCAGCTCTGGAGCTGAATAAGACCTCTGTCACCAAGTGCTCCATGCGCAGACTGGAGCTCAGCACAGCAGAACAGGAGCTGCTTCTCGGCCTGCCTGCCCTGCAGTCTCTTGAGGTCTCAGGGACAAACCAGTTACCAGGTATCCCCGAGTGTCACATAGCCATTCTGATTGACACCGTGTTTTCTTGTTCTTAGTTTTAGATGAGTGAAATTTCTCAGGTACAAGGTCATAAATGTACCTAAGTACTTTCACTGTTTGGGGCAGTGTGTAATTTAGTGACAGGCCCTGAATCATTAATGGATTTCACATAATTCAAACAAAATTAGCTTAACAGTAACATCAGCATGTCATTACTTGAGGGAAATTTAAGGGCATTTGAATGGCTTGTTATTAGTAAATGGTGACTTTGTGTGAGATGATTCTGGAGAATCATCTGCACCCTGACTATCTGAAGAAGGAGTGGGTTTAGTATCTCCAGAAAAGGAATTCAAAAGTGGGAACAGTAAAGTCTTACTTAAGTTTCTGTTGCTGTGATATAAAACACTCTGACCAGAAGCAAATAGGGGATGAAAGGGTTTTTCTCACCTTACAACTCCCAGGTCACATAGTCCTTCACTGAAGGATGTCATGGCAGGAACTCAGGCAGGAACCTGGAGGCAGGAACTGGAGAAGAGACCAGGGAGGCATGTTGCTTACTGGCTTCCTTCCTGTGGCTGCTTATACAGCTGACTTCTTATTCAGCTCTGGACTGCCTGTGCAGGGGTACTGTCCCCACTGAGGTTGGCCCTCTGTCAACAATAATTATTCAAGAAAATTCCTTAAAAAGGAAATAAAAAATTCCCTTAAAGAGGGGCTGGAGAGATGACTCAGAGGTTAAGAGCACTGGCTGTTCTTCCAGAGGTCCTGAGTTCAATTTCCAGCAACCACATGGTGGCTCACAGCCATCTCTAATGAGATCTGGTGACCTCTTCTGGCTTGCAGGCATATATGCAAGCAGAATAGTGTATACATAATAAATAAATAAATAAATGAAATACAAAAAAAAAAAAAAAAGAAAAAGAAAGAAAGAAAGGAAATACCTTACAGACTGCCTACAGACAACCTGATGGTGGTGTTTTCTAAACTGAGGCTCCTCTTCCCACTTAACTCTGGGTTGTTTCAAGTTGACAAAACCCACCAGGTACAAATATCTCCTCTAAGTAATGTCTTCCTTTAAATAATATTTGATAGTTTTCAGTCCAGACTTTACCTGACTTTCATTAAATTTGTTGATAGGTGCTTAAGAGTTTTGATAGCCCTGTAATGCTTGGTTTTTAAAAATTTCATAGTCATAACTAGTCTAAGCTTTTGTCTTTAGCTATTTGTTACATTCTTAGGAATGCTTTGCTTGTCTATATCTGTGTTCTTTACATTTTTTAATTGTGCAAGTTGTGTGTGTGTATATGTGTGTGTTTGCAAATGTGTGCATGGGCACATGACCATGCCACAGCATGTATATGGGAGTGAAGGGACAACCTCAGGAATGACGTTCTTCCTCTCCACCACACAGATCTTAGGGATTGAAATTAGGTTGGCAGGCTTGGGACAAGTGCTTTTTTCCTGGAACCACAGCCCTGTGCCATACACCCCTCTTGTGTAGGAGAGGGTCTCATATAGCCTTGGCTGGCTTTGAACTCATTGTGTCTTTGACTATGACCTTGAACTGCCTGAGCCTCTTGCTGCTATGTCCTGAGTGCCAGACTACAGGCATGCTCCAATATCTAGTCCCTCAGAAAATAAAAATATTTTTGACTTTGATCATAAATATCATCCCACAGATTCAAAAAAAAATGTCACTTGTCTCATGTGAGACAAAGAAGGGCTGGCATGTTACTTGGTCAGTAGAGTGCTTCCCTCTATACACGGGGCTCTGTGTTCAGTCCTTGGCACTGCATGAGTGAGCATGATAATACAAGTGTGCATTCTGAGCACTCAGGAGGCTACGAGGGTCAGGACTTCTGTAGTCAATAATATTTCAGTGTGTGTGTGTGTGTGTGTGTGTGTGTGTGTGTATCATTGTGTGCATTGTGTATGGACCATTGTGTGCATTGTGTATGGACGTGTGTGTGTGTGTGTGTGTGTGTGTGTGTATCATTGTGTGCATTGTGTATGGACCATTGTGTACATTGTGTATGGACGTGTGTGTGTGTGTGTGTGTGTGTGTGTGTGTCTGTGTCTTTATGTGTTCCATTTTGCTTCTCCTCACATCCATTGATGAACACTGCTTGTTTCCATTTTCTGGGTATTATGAGGAATGTTGTCATGATCATTTGTGTTAAAAGTATCTGTTTGATCCCTGCTGTCAGCTGTCTTGGGTATATCTAGGAATAGAATTGCCTGTTCATATGATGATTCTAATGTTTTGAGACAGGGTCTCACTCTATAGCCCAGGCTATCCTTGGAACTCACTATATAACACAGGCTGGCTTTGAACTCATGCTGATCCTCCTCCCTCAGCCTCTCAGCCACTGGTGTTACCTCTGTGAGCCATCACATCTTCTTTGCGTTTAACCTTTTGAGGAACTTCTCAACTGTGTTCTGTGAAGGCTATCCCATTTCCCCTCCCACCTGCCATGTGCAAGTCTCCACTTTCTCCACATCTTCCTTAGCCTCATTTTTCCTCTGCTTTGCTGTATCGTGAACATATTCTAATAAGGCAGCATTCTCCTATGGCAGAATGAGATTGAACATATTCTCATCTGCTCATAGTGGCTTTTTATTTTTATTTTGAGAGATGTCTATTCAAATTCATTGTAATTTAAAAGATTTGCCTAAAAAGATTTGGGTTGTTCTTTTGATCTTGACACTCCAAGGCTGAGATAGGAGGAGTGCCAGGGGTCTGAGGCCGCTCTACCTAGTGAGTTCTTGACCAACCTGGGCAATAGAGCGAGACCCTTTCTCAAACAAAACAAAATCATCTGTTGTAGGAGTTCTTCGTGTATTGTGAATATTAAACTCTTATGTTACAAGGGAAGAATCTCACTGGAGAGCACTTGCCTACCAGGTGCACGGCCCTGGATTCCATCCCTAGAATGACAAAAGTAAATCTATCAAAACCCTTATCAGACACATAGTTTGAAAACCTTTTTCTCCCATTCTGTAGATTTTCACTTTACCTCTTTAATGTCCTCTGATGCATAAACAATTGTTAATTTTGATAAGGTTTAATTTATCTTTTTTTTCTTGATACTGTTTTTATAGCACATTTAAGGATCCAAAGTCATGAAGGTTGCCTGTTTCCTTCTAAGAATTCTGTTTTATTATTATTATTATTCTATGTGTCTTTTACATCATGTATCTTGATCCCATTCATTTCCCTGTCCTTTTATATCCACCCTCCTCCCCTGCACATCCCCCCCAAAGAAAACATTTAAGAGAAAAAAGGAAAAAAATAAAAAGGGAAAAAATTAAAAATCTCATCATGGAAGCTGTAGTGTGACAGAGTGAGTCATGCTCTAGACCCCTTTGTCCATATATCTTGACTTGCAAGTGTTCATTGCAAGGAGTCATTCATTGTTCTGATCTAGGTGGAGTTTCTCCCAAATAACCACTCAGAGGCTTAATATTAATTATGAAAGCTTGGCCAATACCTCAGGCTTATTACTAACTAGGTTTTACCACTTAAATTAACCCATTTCAATCAATTATGTAATAACACATGGCTTATTGCTTATTACCTCATTTTGTACATGCCCTGCTCCCTCTGTGTCTGACCGTCAACTCCTCTGACTCTGTCCTTCTTCCCAGCATTCCCTCTGCCCCAATAATTCTGCTTAGCTATCAGCCAATCAGCTTTTTATTAACAATGAGAGCAATAAATATTTACAGTGTACAAAGATTGTTCCACAGCATTTCCCTCTTTTTGTCAAATTAAAAAGGAAAGGTTCTAAGTCTAACGTAGTAAAACGATTTACAACAAAAAATAGTTATCAAGAACTATAGTTACAATGTCCAGTCCATTTAGCAATATTAGAGAAAATACTCTATTATCTAACTTATCTTTGTGAGTCTAAAGTTTTATACCTAATTTACCTTTTATCATAACTAAGGAAAACTTTAACTATGGCTATCTAGTCTTGAACTCCATCAAAGACCCCAGAAGGGTGAAATGTTACCTAACAACAGAGACATCTGACTGCCTGGACCAGCCACCCATAGTTCTTCTGTAACACTGGGGCGTTCACCTTTGGCCTACAGGCCTAGTATATCTGACAGACTTTTCTGAGAAGCAGAGAATTTTGAAGGACTGTCCTACCTTGTCTTCGCAAAGTTTGTCACTCTCTCTCTCTCTCTCTCTCTCTCTCTGTGTGTGTGTGTGTGTGTGTGTGTGTGTGTGTGTGTCCTGCTGGTCCAGTTTGAATAATACACTGTCAGCAATTGAGGCAAGGGTAGTTGGTTTTTTGTTTTTGTTTTTGTTTGCCCCAAATGTCTAACTTTTGCCGAAAAGTTAACAAACTCCCTATGGAGTTTCTTTAATGTCCATCATCCTCTTTTGAAGCAAATTGGTGCTGTCAGGAGCAGACATGCCTCACTGTCATGAAAAGCCTTGGGTTATTAAACGTATTAAATGCCATATTCTGCAGATCTTTGAAGTATTTGAAGGCCATCTATTTAAGTATATCTAACCTTGAAAACAGACCTAATATGCTTACAAGTTTGATTATTATGGGTGACTAACTCCTAACCAGTATTTCTTAATTATACATTATATTTTTAAATGAGCTGCATAAGCATAATACCCCAAACAAGAGTAGAAACATGCATACAGTATAACAAAATTAACTTTAAATTCTATCAATATACCAAAATCCATACCAATGTAAAATATTTTGAGATTAATGGTTATTTTTTGGATTAAAGTAGATTTGATAACCTACCCTTTTATCTCATCATTTCTATATCATATTCCCCTCTTTTCCTTTAGAAAGAGGTCTTTGAATTTAATTCCTTTGTCTAGCCTCCTTTTTTTAAAACTATGACCAATAATAACTTATAACCAACCCCCTTTAAATGATGACAAATATTGATAACCAATCTTGTGGGCATTGTTTTCTCTAGATGGCTTCTTGCTGTCTGGGGGCACTGGCATCTTTGGGGGAACCTTGAGAAAATCAAGTCTTGGCTGGAATAGTTTGTGAGGCTGGACCAGTTCAGCCAGCATCCTTGAAGCTGTTTTGGTTGCAGAACTCTGAGGAGACTGTAACAGAGGCATTTTGATGCTGGATCACCTGGGCCATTTGTTCTCATTGGTGTCTGGTCCCCTTGTTCTGAAAATACATAAACTTTTAAAGGTAGCATATGTATCTGTATTAATACAAGTACAGGCTGTGTGTTGTGCACAAGTTAGCCAAAGATGATTTTTTTGTTTTATGTTTGAGCAGGTAAAATATACATTATGTGTTTTGTAGTCTTTCTAGGTTTATTTCTTTATGTCTATAGTCAGGATTTTCAGGGGGTCTTCCCCAATCAAAACTGATCCATATCAACCTGGAATGAATCCACAGCCTCTCATTTCCTGTGGAAATAAAAGCATAACCTCTCCCCCAAAGTAACATATCTTTTGACTTCCATTTTGAAGTCAAGATATTTTTTAAATATATATGTTGGTTTAATCCAGCAGTATTCATAATCCAATGTATCTTAGCAGCTGTCATTCCTTCATTAGCAATCAGAAAATTCAAAGACAACACAATAACATACAGAACTGACTCCTCATGTATTTTTCATCTTTGCATGACTTTTTTGTTTATATTACTTTATTCTTTCTTTAAAGACTTTATTTTCTTATTATTATTATTATTTTTTGTTTTTTTGAGACAGGGTTTCTCTGTGTAGTTTTGCGCCTTTCCTGGCGTTCACTTGGTAGCCCAGGCTGGCCTCGAACTCACAGAGATCCGCCTGCCTCTGCCTCCCGAGTGCTGGGATTAAAGGCGTGCGTGCGCCACCAACGCCCGGCTATTTTATTATTTTTAAACTATTTTTTTTTCTGTGACTGTCTATACCGTTTCTCTTTTCTCTCCCAAGCCTATGTACATTTTTAAAAACACTGCAATCGGTTTAGAGGTTTCTTTCATCTGGATCTGTCTTTACTGTGTGTCTGTAATCTTTTCTGTCTGCATGAGCAAAACTGAGACCACTGTGCAGCTTAGATCCCGGCTTGCTGGCAGCTGACTCCTGTTCCCCCAGAGCCCAGTCTCAAGGTGGAGGTACCAGTGGGAACCATGTTTACTGACAGCTCTGGGAAGGTTTTGGTTCTATGCTGCTGTAGGTGTCTCCACCCAGTCCCACGCCAAGCAGCAATGTGCTGCCTGCTTCTCATAAATCCCACACAAGTGCTTGGCAGCAGGGCCTCCCAAAAGAGCCATGCCTCTGTTTGTTGTTAGCACTAAGTTTACCCGAAAGAAGGTGGTATCAGGAAGTTGCATTTGACTCTGTTTGTGTGTGTTTAGAACCTTTTGTGAGTTTGTTTTTGTTTGTTTGTTTCTTTTTGTTTTTCGAAACAGAGTTTTTCTGTGTGTAGCTCAGGCTGTTCTGGAACTCACTCTGTAGATCAGGCTGGCCTTGAACTCACAAAGATCCACCTGCCTCTGCCTCTCTGAGTGCTGGGATTAAAGGCGTGTGCCACCCTGAACCTTTTCTTAAGCATTCTCAGGGTTTTTTTTTTTTTTTTTTTTTGGTTTTTCGAAACAGGGTTTCTCTGTGTAGCTTTGCGCCTTTCCTGGAACTCGCTTTGTAGACCAGGCTGGCCTCGAACTCACAGAGATCCACCTGCCTCTGCCTCCCGAGTGCTGGGATTAAAGGCGTGCGCCACCACCGCCCGGCGCATTCTCAGGTTTTATGTGGATATATGTGTTCCCACATTGAGTGCCATACGTTGGCAGAGTTTCTCTGTGTCTTGGCAGTTGCTCCCAAATAACCACACAGAAACTTATTAGTAACTATAAATGCTTAGCTGATAGCTTAGACTTGTCTCCAGCCA
>CABHPQ010001444.1:0-43108 GCA_902168405.1 Peromyscus aztecus | reverse complement strand
AGAGAGAGAGAGAGAGAGAGAGAGAGAGAGAGAGAGAGAGAGAGAGACCGCCACAACAGTTAGGTTTCTATTGCAGTGATGAACATTGTTACAAAAAGTAATGTGAAGAAGCTCAGGACAGGAACTTGGAGGCAGGAAGTAAGGCAGGAACCATGGAGGAGAGATGCTTACTGTCTTGATCCTCTTGCCTTCCTCAGTTTGCTTTCTTATATATCACAAGACCCATCTGCCCAGGGATGGCACTGCCCACAATGGGCTGGACCTTTTCACATAAATCATCAGTTATCAATTGCCAATCAAGACAATGCTTCATACACTCACCTATAGGCAAATCAAACACAGGGGCTTTCTCAGTTTCCTCTTCTCAAATGACCCTGGCTTGTATCAAGCTGACAAACAAACAAACAAACAAACAAACAAAAAACCAAAATCCCCCCAAAATCCAAATATCAAAAAACTAGCTGGGACATAAGATAGACAGTACCGCTATGTTATATTCTAGGGACATTTGTGCTACATACTTAGGTGAATAGTGCATTTTGAGTTAAGTTCTATGAAGAGCATATGGTCTGGGTCCAGATTCATTAGTCTACTGAGGGTTATATTATTGATCTTATGGATCTTACAAGGTATTTGATGCTTGATCATGTTATCTTTTGGGCTTACAGTTTATACTTTCATTTTCATTATTTATTTGATTTGCTTACTTTGGGTTTAATTTGTCCTTTTTTCTGGTTCATTAATTAGAAACCTAGTTATTGATTTTAGATCTTTCTTCTATCATATTTGCTGCATTTAACCAATGTTGATAAATGGAATTTTTAATTTTATTTAGTTCAAAATGCTTTAACATTTTCTTGAGATTTCTTTTTGGTCCATATATTATTCTGTGTGCTCATTACAAAAAGGTGGAGAGATAAGTTTTCTAAGTATTTTGGAATTGTCCAGACATATTTCTGTATGATAAATATACTAAAGGTTTTAGTAGAAAAAGTTACAACATATAAACATGATGGGTAATTTAAATATTATGTCAAATTCCTGGTCTGATAATTATAATAGTGTTGGTGTATATCTTAGTTAAGTTTTCTTTTTCTGTGAAGAAACATGACCACAGTAACTATGATAAAAGAAAACATTTAATTGGGGATGGCTTACAGATACAGAGGTTTAGTCCTTTATCATCATGGTGGGACATGGTGGCATGCAGGCAGACATGGTGCTGGAAAAGGAGCTGAGAGTTCTACATCTTGATCTGAAGGCAGCAGAAAGAGTCTGTGTGCCACACTGGGCATAGTTTGAGCATAGGAGACCTTAAAGCCCGCCCCCCCCCCACAGTGACACACTTCCTCCAACAAGGCAACACCTCCTAATAGTTCCACTCCCTATGAGGGCCATTTTCTTTAAAACCACCACAGTGTATCTGACTCTACTATGGTTCTTGTTTAGTCCCAAAATGTGGTTTTGTTACTTGGTTAGTTTTGTTGTGTTTTTCTTTTAGTATGCATTGCACTTTCTGATGGAAGGTAGGCGTGATGTCTTGGTAAAGACAACTGTGGTACGTAAATAGACCTTTAGTCATGTGGCACAAGGTGTAGGAGAGAGGGCATACTCTAGTCTCAGGATTGGACTCAGTCTTGGTAAACCTTTAGCCTCAGGATTCAGCAGAGCTTTTCAGTTATACCTTCCACATCAGTTTGAACAGAACAGGACGCCTAAGGGCAGGTATATTCAGAACAATAGAATGTCCAGGCTTATTTCAAGATAGTTCTGTTTGCCTTCCTCTGGGTAGAAGTAAGGGGGGATTTTTCTCTGCTTAGTCAGTCACTATGAGAAGCTGGTCAGGGCCCTGGCATTAAACTCCTAAGCATGTGAGGCTGCTGTGGCTTGTTTCCCTGGAGTTTTTCCGTCTCAGGGTTGCCTGTGCTCAGCCTCCAGTAATCTGTCAATTACAGCTCAGGTTTTTCCACTGCAGCACTAGTTCCCACACAGGGGGCGGGGTTTCCTTTTGAGGGTTTCTGTTTTGGCAAGCCCTACTTCTCAGTGTCTGCCTGTCTGCCTTTCTGATCTGGGAGATGGTCGTTGGTCCTGTGACCTCACGTCTCTGGCAGACCTGAGAAAAGTTGTTTTTCATTTTTGATGTCTCACTCAGAACCACGAAATATGTGGAACTCTTATAGTTTCCCACTAGTTACTGAATTAGGTTGAGTTCTGTGTGGCAGCCTAGCGTGGATGCATGAGTGGAAGGGCTTGTGGTTATTATTTTACTAAAGAGTTAAATTCTAGCTTGTGGGATAAGTGGAGTCAGGTGGGGAAAGAAGGAAGCTAATGTGAATGTGAGTTACAAACCCAGCCACTCCTTAAGTTATTGCTCAATTCTGAGGAGTCCCTGAAAAGGTGATATACACAATAACTGTTAGATTGAGTCTGAGAGGTTGCATGGGGATCAGGCTTTACCTGCTGACCCAGTCTCCTCATACAAAGTTCACTCTGCAGTTTAGTTATTTCATGTACACTTCTGGTTCAGACAGGGTTCAGGGAAAAAAAGAAATGTATCAATGCCTTTGCTGGAGCATTCTCCTGATAGTGGGGTCTGAATGCTTGCATGTGGCTACCTCATTTTGATAGTTAATGATCTCAGGAAGCAAGAGTGAAAGGTGAGAGAGAGAGAGAGAGAGGGAGAGAGAGAGAGAGAGAGAGAGAGAGAGAGAGAGAGAGAGAGAGAGAGAGAGGAAGAGGGAAGAAGTTAGGTCAAGAACAGTGGAATACATGACTGAGGTTCTTGCAGTAAACGAAGACGTGTGAGAAGTATATAGAAGGTCTCTCAGAATTGAGAATCCAATGCATGGGAGGTTGGGGGGTGGTAGTGTTGACCCTGGTGACTATTAATTTCTTGCAGGTGCATTTACATGGACATCTAGGACTTTACAGAGTTAATTGCTCCTGGTGACTATTAATTTCTTGCAGGTGCACTTACATGGACATCTAGGACTTTACAGAGGACTCCTAATTAAGAGAGGTCTTCCATGCCAAAGGAATACCAAGCTTGCATGCCCTTGTTCACTGAGAGGTGGGCTGAAAGAATGTGACATGGATTATGGGACGCCTTGGGGAACAGGAACATTAGGAGAAATGATAGAATGTTGTTGTTTTTTTTTTTTTTTGTAGGTAGTATGAGATTAGATCTCTAGAATAGCATTCAAATGCTTTCAGGGTGACTTGCACTGTTTACATAATCAAAGGTCCTCCTACAATGTTTGTTCAGGACTTTTCACACCCTGGAGAGAGCCTTGCCTATATGTAGTAAATTGGAACTATGCAGATTTCCTGGTCATAGTTCAATCTGGAACAGAAAAGTAAGATATAATTGCATCTAGGAGGTAGTCAATATGATCATTTAAGTGCTTCTCTAGAAAGGATTTTTCTGGAAGTTTTTAGTTTGTTTTTCTATACCTGTAGAATAACATTTGAAATTTTTTATAAATCAGTCCACAAGTGACGTGAACTAAAAAAAAAAAAAAAAAAAAAAAAATTGTTTGGCTTCAAATTCTCCTGGTGTGGACACCCGTTGAGAGGTGGAGTCTATTTCTTCACCCTCTTAAATATGGACTAGTAGATAACTTTTTAAAAGTCTTTAGATAACAAGTCAGCAGAAATGACGTTTTGCAAATTCTGAAACTTGGGCCTCATCAGGTCTTGCAAGTTCTGTTTTAACATTCTACAATGAGACCACCATGGAGGCAGAGTGGTCTAACCATGTGGACAACGACTGATTTACTTTAGCCAACAACCAGTACTCATACTAGACATGTGCCTAAGACCACTATTGGTCATGGTACTCCTGAAGGCCAATGTGACCACACAGCTAAGACTAGGCAGAACTGGAGAGGGCTGCAACAAGACCCCAAGATTATGAGGAATACTGAATCACTGTTTCAAGATGCTCAATTCTGGGTTGCTTGTTATATAGAAAAATATACTATAATGTGGATAAGTCCCTAATGCTCTTGGGAATTGTACCATGCGTCAACTAAATGGATGCTAAATTAAATGATGTATTAATGCATTCTGGAGAGTTCTGTGTTAAACACTGTAGCTGTGGAGTTGCTGTCCCATGTCCAAATGTAATCTTATGAAAATTATGCTCAGTGAAATAAAAAGCAAATATTTTAAGTGGTTTGTGAAACTATGAAAGATGGTATATGTACATATGTATACACAAGCTCTTCTTGGTGTATAGGGAAAGAATACCAGTTTCGTGACTATCAAACTTGACTGTGTAGATGGTATAAGTTTGTAGTGCGGTCTGACTGTAACTGATTTTGTCGATCATCGTAGTTACTAAAATGTACTGTAGGGATATATGGGGATAGAATTTTGTTGGTTGAGTTGAAACTGACATATGCTACTGATATTGGGAAGGGTATTGGCAGTGACGGGAGAGCAGAAAAGCAACACAAAACAGACTCCTTATCTTCATGGCTCTGAGTGTGTCTATGATGCCCAAGCAGTCAGAGATATCAAGTTTCTTCCTCATGACAGGGCACATCTTGCTTCCTGCTCTTTCAGTTTGTATCAGCAGAAATTTGAATTCGCCATCAAATGGAATGAAGAGTGAAGGTAAAGTGTTACAAGATCGATAATTTTAAAAAGTCATTTCTGCAGAGTGTCTAGGTCAATCTGTTCTCTTTTTTTTTTCCAAATTAAAAAAAAATGATTATTTAGATCATATAAAAAGAAGAGAGAAAAGTCCACAGTTACGGAGAATACAAGTATGTTTCACTTTTGGTTTCTCATGGGAGAAAAGCTTAGAGTCGCCTCAATGAAGCAGTGAAGGTGCGTCATGTGAAGAAATCAATCCAAGAGAATATCATGCATTCCAAGCCACTCGTGTGCACTGTTTAGGGCTAGGGTACTCTACCTGTGCTCTCCTTCCCCAGTGCCTTCGAGTGGAAAGAGGTCCTACAGCTTTTACAGAAACCCATGAAAAGGAGTCAGCAAAGTTCGAAAGAACTGGTGTTAAGTTTTGTTAGTAAGAAGGTATTTCAATCACAAGTTATTACAAATAATGCCCTTTAAAAAACATGATTTAAATTGGGGACTCTAAACCATGTCCATCATATTGTCTAAAAAAATGAACTCATTTTAGGGAGGTAAAATGTATTACAATAAAGACAATTACTTTGTACAGTCAAGGAATTGTTATTTAATTTCCCTTGAAAACTATTTTTTTTTATTTATACAAACAAAAAGCAGAACAGGACCAGTCTGAATCTTCACCCAAGTAGCACACTGTCTATGGGAGTCATGATCCTGAGAGTTAATTGCCTGCACATGCGTTTGTTCATTTATTGCCAGCCTGGTATCTTTAAAGGACACTGTGGTGGTTTGAAAGAAAATGGCCACCAAAAGGAGTGGCACTGTTCTGAGGTGTGGCCTCGCTGGAATCGGTGTGGTCTTCTTGGAGGAAGCGTGTGACTGCGAAGGCAGGCTTGTAGGTCTCATATGTGCTCAAACCATGCCCAGGGGGACAGACCACTTCCTATTGCCTGTGAGTCAAGAGGTGGGCATCTCAGCACCTTGTCTGCCTGCACACCACCCTGCTCCCAGCTACCAGGCTCCCCATCATGATGATAAGGGACTGAACCCCTGAAACTGTAAGCCACCACCTCCATGAAATGTTTTCCTTTAGAAGAACTGCTGTGGTCATGGTGTCTCTGCACAAAATGGAAACCCTAACTATGACAGACAGCCTCGTATTGCTGCTTCTCACCAACCAGAAGTACTTCCAGTGCTTCCGGTACATAGGTAATGACTCTTCACACTGTCACCACTGAGTTGGCTTCTGGACTTGCTTTCTTCACGTCAGCAAACAAGCAAGACCTTCTTTCCAAACCAGTGGGTCTGCTACTTTGGGTGGGGACGTAGGTCACACTGGAAAATGCTGCCTGTGGTTCCAGGTGACTTTAGGGCCCTGAGACACATAGCTGTTTTTATTTTTTTTTCCTTAAAACTTAGTTGAAAATTCCAGTGAAATTTAAATGGTATGGAGAACATTATCTGTTTAGCTAATATTTGATAAATGGCAACTATGTGTCCAAGATATCAAATATCAGATAGCTGGTCTTTCACAGCTAAGTACCCTGGGTGAGAGATGAGTATATGCATGGCCGCTCCAGAGGAGAAGGGACAGTGGGGAGGTTAGGCACAGTACCTACAAAGGACACGAGTTAGGGAAGTTGGGAAGTCAGACCAGGAAGGGAATCAGGCAGCATTCTGGCAAAGTGGCATCCAAAATGTGTTTTGAAGTAAAGAATAAGAATTATTCAAGAAAAGAGAGTGGTAAATACTGGTATGCTTTGCATATTAAGGAATGTGGGCTTTTCCAGTTCTGAGGTGGTTCCTTGTAGCACCGTAAAAGGATGCTAAGCCAGAAGACGTCATCACCTAAATTCTCTTTACAATGAGAACTTTGGTAACAGAATGGAGGATAAATTAGGAGGCAGTCAAAGTCAAAGAAAAAGGTGTCTAGGAAGAAATAGTTAAAGGAACTTAGATGATAAAGACAAGCCATACCCATGCAGGTGTGTGTGTGTGTGTGTGTGTGTGTCCAAATATATTAAGAAGAAAGAATGTCCATACTCAGAATTGGTTGTCTATACTGAGTTAATAATTTAGTCAGTGATTATCTCAGTGTTTCTGCTTGAGTGGCTGTGTGAATCTACCACTTGCAGATACTGATAATAAGATGGAGGAATTGCACCTTAGGAGCCCAAGGACACTTGAATCTTTGGACTTCCTCAATTTGACAGGCCAGTGGAGATTACACTTAATCTTTGAGTATGTGGACTTGGAGAGCAGGGAACAGGGAAATAGATGAGCAATAAAAAAAGTTTTGAATTAAAATTTTTTATTAATTGAATTTATTTTTTGACAGTTTCATGCATGAATATAATGCATTCTGATTATTCTCACTCCCTATTCTCTCTCTTTTATTTTTGGTTTTTCGAGACAGGATTTCTCTGTGTAGCTTTGCACCTTTCCTGGAACTCGCTTTGGAGACCAGGCTGGCCTCGAACTCACAGAGATCTGCCTGCTTCTGCCTCCTGAGTGCTGGGATTAAAGGCGTGTGCCACCACCACCTGACCCTATTCTCTCTTACCTTTCTTTTTCCAACTCTGTTAATCCTTCCTCCTCCCTGAACTTCTGTTCCCATGTTTATGTCTTTTTATTTTATTTTGTAACCTACAGAGGTTAACAATGACCTTCTGCAGGATTGTATGGACAGTGTGAAACCAGTAATTCAAGTGGTGTGCTCACCAGTGGGTTTATAACTGTCCCCCAGAATCTATAATGACCAATAGTTCCCTCTCTGGAATATCTTAATATCCCTTTTATGCAGATGTCACCCATGTTTGATTAGAGACAACCCCAATGATGTTATTTTAACTTAATTGTCTCTTGAAATACCTGTGTCCAACCATGGCACATTTTGAGGTACCAGAAGTTAGGACTTCATCATATGAATTTGGGGAGGGCATTAATTAATACACAAAGTCACAAAAATCACTTCATGAAAACTCCCATGTCTGTTTATACAAAAGAGCATCTCATAATTTTTCTTCATTATCTAATTGGATATGCACACATTTTATTCAAGGTACATTTGGACCCTTAATAAAATTACATGACTACAGCTGACTAAAGTATCTCTAAAACCATGGGATGACTGTGTTACAGAGTAAGGATCTCCACAAGTCCTTGAACATTCTTGCCACTGACAGATAAAGGCTACATGTCAATGTCTCCTCTTTGGACTCTGGCTGGGTTCTGTGAATCAAGGCTGCCCTAGATTCCAGTCTTAAAGATTAGTAGTCAACACTTCATGTTGCTTGGAACACTGCCTCTGGAAGGCTCAGAGTGTTATATCAAAGTCCACTATCCTGAAATATCTTCCAAGAAGAACACATGCAGGTCAATTACTGTTCATCTCAAGCCATTTGGGATCTTTCATCTTCCAACTGAATTTTGTCAATGGAAAGTGTGGGAAATTGTGTCTGGAGATATGTTTTCTAGATTCAGTCTCTTGAAAATGAAACTGTGAGTCATTTCTGTACATTACATTGGGTAATAGGCAGCTGTCTCCAGTGTGGAAATCCTCTGTGTATAGCTAGATCTCATTTTAGTTATTTTAATTGTCAGAGGATATTGGTGTCTGAATCTAAAACCAAAGATTAGCTTTTCTAACTGGATATGCACACATTTTATCCAAGGCATATTTTGACTCTTAATAAAATTGCATAGCTATCTGACCAAAATATCTCTAAAACCATGTATACCCGGTTCAGTCTTCTAAAATTAGAGAAAAGGAAGCCAGCCTGTGGCATATAGAACATGCAAGGTTCCCATGGAATTGGAAGAGTCACCAAGTAATGAGTTGAAACCAATGTTTCTGGAGATTCTATATATCAGGAGGTCAAAATTTACCCTTGAATCCTTAACTTTAATTAACTACAGATAAAGATCTCAACCAAATATCAGGATAACATAGTTTTATTTTGGAGTGTAAGTTTTAATACAATATTAACTCTCTGAGAACAATGGTAAGAATGGAGACACTGATTTTTGATAACTGTCCTTCTGTTTTTACAATGGTGCCTCATAAATGTGGAGTTTGGCCTTGGCAGTTGACCAATGTCATGGTTTTCATTCCTGTGACTACTGCCTGTACTTTCCCTTGGCACCCAGCCAGCTGCTTCATCCAAGCTGCAAGGATATTCTGCATGCATTGCTTCCCTTGTCATGATGCTGAGAAATGAAGGAGCTGTAGGCATGTTTGCCATGAATTTTGTGAGCGGGAAGGAGATGACGTTAAAGAAATGTATGAATATGAATTGGGTAGTCAGTAAACAAATGAAATACAATCAGCAGTATCAGATACTTTTGCATCTTATGAAGGAAATGAAATGGTGTGGCAAAATCAGAGGAGCCACTTGAGCTAGGATGGATGCAGACACACAGTAGGGCAAGTAAGAACGGGAACGCAGTGTTTTCATTGATGCGTTTGAAGCATTTGTAAGACCCAAGTAAGCTGGTAAGCTCTCTTTATTTTAGGAGCATGATGGTTTGTAGTTTACCAACACTGATTACGTTCGTGTGCAAATGTGTTAGTGACACACAGCTCAGAAATACCACAGCTGATTGCTGTGCTTGCCGACTCTCTTATTATTTATTAAGATAGATTGAACTAGTATAAGATAATATATGGAGAACGTCATTATTCAAACATGTAAAAAACATAAAGGTTGAGCTGGGCAGGGTGACTCAGCAGTACCTCCACCTCAGAAAGTTCAGCCAGGAGAGTTGCTATGAACTTCAGTCTGGCCTGGGCTATAGTGTGAGAGCTTATCTCAAATACCAACCAACCAACAAAAAACCCCAGAAGTTAATACTTAGTAAACATTTACTAAATGCTCCATAGCTATGTGCTAGTTAATTCTTACTATAGTCCCAAATAATATGGTCATATCAGAGAGGAAGTGAGTTAGGCCAAAAGAGAACTATTTGTCTATGTGACACAGCTTGGAAGTTTAGGAACCAGGATACAAATCAACATTCAGAACACCGTCACCCTGTGTATACTATACATTCACAGAATAATAATTTCCTGTAGGCTTAGTGTAATAGTAGCAGTTGAGTTTTTTAAATATGATGTGATTTCTTTCTTTTCTTTTTTATTTTTAATTATTTTTCCTTTTTGTTTTTAGAATAGCACTTCTATTTTTTTTCAAAGCCAGTCCAACCCTTTACATGATCTTGGGAAATGAAAAAAAGATGTGCTTTTTAACAGAAAATCTGCCTTGAGAAAAAAAAAAATTGTTACATCCAAGCGATATTCTGTGTAAACAGCAGCAAAGAAAGGAAAACAAAACAAAATGTCCATGGCAGTTTCGCAGCAAATAGGGTTATTTGACCTAAAGCTCCCACATGATTTCCCAAACAGCATGAATAATTTATTTTGAAAAGATAGGATGATATGGGTTATGTGGTAATGCTTGATGATAAACTGCCACCATAATTGGAGACATCGGTTCTACTTAGAAGGATAACCCATGGAGGGAGTTACTGCTCTCAGGATAATGTTTTCCTCCTTGAGAATCTAGACGAAAACAATGTGTAGGGGCTGGGTGCCTGGGTGCCTGGCTTCTATCAGCAGTGTGGCAGAAGTTTGCTTCTTTTTCAAGGCCTCAGAAACCATAGCCTGTAGAGCACCCACATGGCCTGTAGAGCACCCACCATGGCCTGTGCGCTGTTCTCTGAGAGCTTGTGTTCCAGTCCCACTCTCACGGCTCAGAGCTGCATTTACATTTGCAGGGTCTTCACAGACACAAGGCTTTCCAAAAACCAGGATAAGCTGTCAATTTGTAGGGCAGATCTGTTACTGCTTGGAATTTATGCCCTACGGGACCAGCACTCTACACAGAATTTTGAAAGCTGACAGCTTAGTGTTGGCAGCTGAGTTTTGACATTCATGCTGTTATCAAAACTCCCTCCAACAGCTGAAGCTGTAGGTATGTGACAGTTAAGCCTTCTGCGAGGCATGTTTATCTGGCAGGAAACATGCTGTCAGGCCCCTTATTATTCTATTATCCTGAGCATTTCAGCTGCCTTTTTGTTAATCAGCTAAAATGAACACATTTTTTTGAGGTATCTGGAATGACAAGGCAACTAAAGAGCCATGGTTAGGAGTGTAGTCATCTCAGCATGATGCTCAGTGTGGAGGTAAGACCTGTTTGCTTCAAAATATTAGCTTGGAAAATTTACCTGTGGTTCTGAGAAATGTAAAGGCAATGCAAGAATTCACATAGTTCATTGTCTTTATGAAGCTGACACTTAGTCCTTCCCCTGTGGACTTAGAAAGAGGAACTAAATGTTCTATTTTTACCCAGGATAGAGCTGACAGAATTAGAAATGCTGATACATGAAAATACATTTTATCAAGATAAAGAGCCGTAAGTTGAAGTGTTTGAAAAAGTATAATATGAACCTCAACTTGAATTCTATTATATGTTGAAACAAGTCAATATTTATTAAGTGCAAAGACAATTAGAATTCTTTTGAGGAAAATGTAGTAGAAAGGATTTTTTTTTTTTTTGAGCAAAGGAAGTGTAATGGTCCTGCAAATATTCCTACTTTTCCTACATATTAGTTTTGTTAGTGAAAAAACAAAATTAACCTACTAATGCTAAAAGAATTCTTCTTTTAGTAAAAGTGTGATAAAAGTATAATTACCTTCCTACCTTAGGAAACATGTAAAATATATGTGATACACACATGCACACACACACACACACACACACACACACACACACACACACACTTACTCACCTATATTAGCCACCAAGTGAACTCAGAGACACAAAAACCCTCATCAAAGAATGCAGCAAAGAGCCCTATTGTACCCTTAAACACTGCAAAGGCACAAAGTGTCATGGAAATAACTAACAACATCCAATGATTTTTACAAACTGAATGAAAAGCCTTGAGAAGCTGATGTTCTTTTGTTACTGGGAACTGAGCTTGATGAGATGGCTTTGAAAAGGATCATGATCATATTCCCATGTGTACTCAAACCCAAACAGGCCGTCCATCCAACAAATAAAACATTCTCAAAAAAATGCTCAGTGAAAAACAATGAAATATATTTATTAAATATAGTACTTTTCTCACGAAGATGCCTTGAAGACAACAGTCTTGAACTAATGAGTGCCCTCCATAGTCTGAGCTGGAGGCTAGGTCTGAAGTGGCTGTATTAATGACTTTCCTCATTACTGCGACAGAACCTTGACAAAAAACACCCTGAGCGAAGAAGGGTTCATTTTACTCATGGTTTAGGGGTACAGCCCCCTTAAACTTAAGAAGTAGGACAGGCATGGCAACAGGGAAAAGTTTATGTATTACGACAGAGGTGTCAGGTGGACTAGGCAGGACAGGAAGCAGCAGAAAAATAGGAGTTGTAAGCCAGGCTGAGCTACACCCCTCAAGACCTATTCCTAAGGAGACACTTTGCCAGCGAGGCTCCACCTTGTGAAGCTTCTAGAACCTCCCAAACAGCACCACCTGTGGGAGAACCAAGTCTTTGAACACATATGCCTATGTGGGCAGTTTCATATGCATAGGTTGCCAGTGGCTTTGCCATGAATAATAGTAATTAACAGCAATATTACCTAACACTCTGAGAATAGGTATGAAGGATGTGGTATGGTTTTAAGCATGCCCCACTCCTGCCCCGTGTGTGTATACTCATTATGTACACACGGTACACATATACACACATGTACACTGAAGTGTAATGCTGGATTCTCAACATGTTTGAAGTTGGTAGATGCCGTCACTGTCACTTTTTGGAGGAGGAAATAAAGGTTCAAAGAGATTAAGTAGTTTGTCCAAGGTCACCGAGTGAGGAAAGCAGAAAATAAACCTGGACCACCTGACTGTAAAGCCTGCTCTATTTAAAAAAATAAAATAAAACATTATCATTATATTCTTCTGCACCTTGAGCCACCAGAGCATTTGCATGTTAAAATATGTTAATCCAAAGTTTATCTGCAGTACAAGGATTTCAAAATTCCATATGAGTTCCTTCAAAAATGTGGCCAATGTAGTGAAAAGAAACAGCCACAATAGCAGTGATCTTTTCAGTTCTTCCATACAAAAATGCCTGGGGGCCAACTTGATAATGGAAAAGTATTGATTGTGAGTTTAAAAGGTGATGGACTTCAGCACCGATAACAGCCAAATTTGTATCTCGGCAACTTCCCTCTCGTATTTTCTAATTCCCATTTCCACATTTGAAAAGCTGTTTTTCTAGATGTGATGACAGAAGTATTACAGAGTCAGCCCTAATCACAGCTGTCAGCTCAGATTAGCGCAAAGAAAATATTTTTTGGTCTCTGCCACACATCTGTTCTAGTTTTATTATTATTATTATTATTATTATTATTATTATTATTATTTTAAGATTTATGACTGGTGGGGTGTAGCATGGAGCATAGAGTTTTCTTTTATGTATTTAGAACATTTTTTTCTGTGTTCTCTGTTTTCATGATGTTGCCTCATTTCCTGGAAGCTGTTCTACTAATGTAGTATAGCCACTCAGCTTCAAGCAGGCATGAAGGAGCAAATAAAACTATGTATGCATGCCTCAAGTAGAAGCAAGATTCATCAGGACTGAAATCTTGGTTTTATTGTTTTTATATTTACATGTAATTTCTCCTATGTCATCATATACCTCTGAGTTTTGGAGTTATTATAGGTCTTAGTTGCAGTATTAAGATAAAATAGCTTTGAGGAAAAAGTTGTCTTTCTCTTTTTCCTTAAGACATCTTTATTTTTTGTCAGAAAATTATATAATCCAGCCTTATTTCTTACTAATTTACAACACACACTTGTGTGTGCATGCATGGGCACATACACCCCACATACAGAAGAATATTGAGCAAGCTAGTCTTTGAACAAAGGTAAGGTTTTTAGATTGCTTAGACTTATATTTGCCAGAGGGATTTTCTGAAATGTTTTTTTTAAAGCACATTTATATTCAGTTGCTTATTTATATTCCCCACTATTGACACAGAATTGATCTCTGTTTGGAATTTCCAGGAAAGAGGACGATTTTGAATATTATCACCCTCAGTCTCCTCTAAATCTCTAGTAGAGAGCACTGTCTTAGGGATGGCTATGGCCATCAGTCCACTCTATTTTAGCACCTGGAGAAGAGGGGTAAATACAGTGGGGATGGTATTTTTAGTGATTTGCTTATAGGAATATGTAGTAGCAACACTGATAATGGGCAAGTATTGATTTGTAACTTGAAACTCATCAGGACTTATGACAGCCACTTCTATAGTTTAAAAGCTTCTACAAATTCTTTGCCCTCTAGCCAACTCTGGATCTGTCTAGAAGGCAATCATGAAAAATGGAAAGTATATAGATTTATACTGAGGCCAAAAAGTCTCAAATTCTGTTCCAAATGGTTCCAGGGATTTGAAATTTGCTTTCCAAACCCTGATCCTCAGTTTTCTTATCATTACATTAAGAATAAAGCTATATGCTTATTTTTTCCAAGGACTAAAATGAGATGAAAACCTATGGAATTTCCTGGGACTCTTGATAAATGTTTCTGAGTCTTTCAATAAATATTTTCTACTTTGCTAGTAGTCTGAGAATGATTTCTACTTTTAGAATGATCACAAAGGTAATAAAGCAGCTAATCATAAGGAATAAGGAAATAGACATTGATGAATATATATTTTTGTTGGGTCAAGAAATCCTTATGTTCATTTGGACCCATCCTCTGGATTTGGTAATGATTGGCATCAGTATTTTTCAAAATATACTGTGTGGATAATTTGCATCTAGATCACTTATGGTGCATGGTAGAAAAATCCAGTGACCTGTTTCTCTCTTGGACTTATTGACTCATGCTCTCTTGGGAAGGTACCTGGGAGAATATGTGCTTAACAACAACAGCATCAGGAGAACCCTTCTCCTACACTAAAGCTGGAGACGCATTGCCTTACCTTGCATATAATGCATGTAAATCACAAATCAAAGTCACAGTGACAATGCCATCTGACTCTGCAACCTTGTTAAATTCAAAGCACTAATGACAAATATTTCCATATAATTGATGGGGAAACAGAAACAGAGATATTTCTCACCCAGTGTTACACAGGCAATAAGACGCAAGACTTAGGTCCTCAAATCAGGCTTGTGCTCTAGTTCTTCTTGCAATCCATTTCTTTCTAGAGGAGAAAAAGGACTTTAGCTAGAAGCTGCCATAGAACCAATAGGAGCAGATGTCTCAGTTCAAGGGTGATCAGGTAAGAGTTCTCTCTCTTACATTGAGCAGCTGCATACTTTTATTATAAGTAGACCTTCAGCCGAAAGAAGAGGCACACTCCTGTGGTGATGTATTGTGTACCCTAATAAACTTTGCCTGAAGATCAGAGAACAGAACAAGGCACTAGACTAAACATAGAGGCCAGGCAGTGGTGGCACACACCTTTAATCCTAGCACTCTGGAGGCAGAGATCTGTCTGGATCTCTGTGAGTTCAAAGCTATCCTGGACTACATGAGATTGACTCAGTCTAGGAAAGAAACAGAGCCAGGCAGTGGTGGCACACACCTCTAATCCCAATACTTGGGAGTCACACACCTTTAATCCCAGCACTAGGAAAGTTGAGACAGGAAATGATATGGTGGGCGGAGAAAGGTATAGCAGGTGTGAGGAGACAGGAACTAAATTAAAGTCTTTCGGCTGAAGAAGCTCATTCTGCTTGAGGCCTATTGGCTGGAGCTCTTTCAGGCTCAGGAGTTGGTAAGGTAAGAGGTGGTGGCTTGCTCTGCTTCTTTGATCTTTCAGTTTTTACCCCAATATCAGGCTCCGGGTTTGTTATTATAAGACCATTTTGCAATTCATGTTGCACACTCCTAATGTAGAGAGGGTCACCCACTTTATGAGGTCTGCTTATCTAAATGATAAAAACAAAATACATTGGCAGAAACACTTGGATTAATATTTGATCAAATACCCGGGCACCTTAGGATCTAGTCATGTTGATTCGTGAAATTAGGCATTGCAGCCACCATCATGACCATCATCATCCCTGCTGCAATCATCATCATCATCATCATGGTTTTCTCTTTCTTTCTTTCTTTCTTTCTTTCTTTCTTTCTTTCTTTCTTTCTTTCTTTCTTTCTTTCTTTCTTTCTTTCTTTCTTTCTTTTTTTTGTTTTGTTTTTCAAGACAGTCTTTCTGTGTAGTTTTGGTGCCTGTCCTGGATCTCGCTCTGTAGACCAGGCTGGCCTCGAACTCACAGAGATCCACCTGGCTCTGCCCCCCCAGTGCTGGGATTAAAGGTGTGCACCACCACTGCCCAGCTCATCATGGTTTTCTTATTTCTCAATGAAGTTTATTTTCTTTTCTCAATGTTTTTTTTTCCAATTTTTTTAAAGTCTAAATTAAAATTAATTCCAGGGTAGCAATGGATACCCATACTATTTGGAGGTCTGTGGGTGAAAACAGATTTGGGCACCTATAGTGAGTAGATCAAGTTGGCAGCCTTCTTAATTAGACCACCATCATTTTTCTTTTCCTCTTCCTCCCTCCCTCCCTCCCTCCCTTTCTTCCTTCCTTCCTTTTTCTCGATTTCTCTCTTTCTTTTTTATTTTTCTTCCTCTTTGGACAGGGCCTCACTATGTAGCCCTGGTGAGTTTGAACTCACAGTTCTCTATCTATCAAGTATAGGGATTAAAAGTGTTTGCTACCACAGCTGGCTATACCATCTTATTGATGATCAAGACCTATCAAGTGAGTACAGTTGGGCCCTTTAAAGCCTGTGAAGAACAAAAGAGAAAGAGCTGACTTTGAAACTGCTGCTCTTTCTCCTTGTTGCGCTGTTCATGGTAGTCATTTCATGGGGCTTTTGAGTATTGTTTGTAACATATAGTCCAATTTTAGCTGGACTTCCATGCTCACATGAAAGCCAATCAGTTTCATAACCCTCAGTCTCACAGTTTGAAAAGTCCTTATTGAACTGGTTCCCAGTCAGCCAAGGCAAAGAGGAGGAAATCTGCCCAAACTATTTGGGTTGTTTAAATAAAACAATCAGCTGGTTGACTTAATTTCCTACTTTCAGCCAGTAGACATCATGGATACACAGATGAAGAGATATTCCAGAGCCAACTCCATCCCCAAAACACATTGGGCAGAAACAAAAATCCTGGAAAGATATTGTATTCCTGGTGCCCAGAAGTCTAGCACACACAGGCTTTGTCAAAATGGTGGAGAAAATAAAACTGAAGACGCATAATGCTTTCCAGGAAAAGGGCTTTTTTTCAGAAAAACCAAGCTGGAAATTTTCTTTTAAAGGAATTCAGCCCCAGGTGGAGCTCCGGGAGTCCAATCATCGAGAGAGAGGAGGGATTGTATGAGCGAGAGATATTGAGACCATGATTGGAAAAAGCACAGGGACAAATAGCCAAACTAGTGGGAACACATGAGCTGTGGACCAAAGGCTAAGGAGCCTCCATGGAACTGGACTAGGCCCTCTGGATAAGTGAGACAGTTGATTAGCTTGAACTGTTTGGGAGGCCCCCAGGCAGTGGGGCCAGGACCTGTCCTTGGTGCATGGGCTGGCTTTTTTTGGAGCCTGGGGCCTATGCAGGGACACTTTGCTCAGCCTTGGAGTAGGGAGGAGGAGACTGGACCTGCCTTGGCTGAGTCTACCATGCTGGGCTGACTCCCCAGGGGAGACCTTGCCTTTGAAGAGGTGGGAATGGGGGGTGTATTGGGGGGGAGGGCTGGTGGCTGGGAGGAGGGAGGATGAGGGAATCCGTGGCTGATATGTGAAATTAAGTTAATTATAAAATAAAAATATTTAAACAAAAAACAAAACAAACAAACAAAAAGGAATTCAGCAAGCCACCTGTGTGCATTCTAATCTGCCACCTTGTTGGACTACACTGACCCATTCATCTATGATTATTACTAACAAGTTGTTTGGACTGATACAAAAGGTGTGATCTGTGTGCCACCAAGGTTTTATCAAGGTGGTAAGGAAGTCATATTTCTTAGGGTATCTCTCAATGTCTATAGAACAACTGCCTTAAGATTGCCAGGATGTGGGTCACCAAGAAGGTAGCATCACAACACATACCTGGAATGTTAACAAGAAGATCCACAGTAAACCAGGCCACAAAATATTAGTTTTGTCTGAAAATATTAGAAGATTGAACAGCTATGTCTCATGTCACTTTATTCTAAAACAATTTAAAAAGCAAATACTCTCCTTGTTTGTTTGTTTGTTTTGAGGTAGGGTCTCCCTATGTATTCCTGACTGTCTTGGAGCTTCTATGTAGACCAGGTTAGCCTCAAACTCACAGAGATTCTTCTGCGTCTCCCTCCTGACTGCTGGAATCAAAGGCATATACCACCATTTCTGGAGCAAATGTTCTCTTATCATATAATAATAAAATAGTTTGTCATATTTATATAATCTATATCTATATCTATCTATCTATCTATCTATCTATCTATCTATCTATCTATCTATCTATCTATCTATCTTTGAGTAAAATAGGTGTTTGAAGCCCTGTAGAAGGTGTATTGCTATGTTCTCTTACGTTCAATAGTCAGCAAGTTCTATTTTGTGTCCCATGAGGACTGTTGCTGGAAAAGCTAAGCCAGAGTCACTTGTTGATTTGAACACCGACCATAGTGTGCTTATGATGCCATTATGTAGGGTAGCACATACCTCAACTGCAGGGATGTAAAAATATGGCTTATAAGGAAATAATAGGCTATTCACTTATTTTTATAGCTATTGCAGTTTACCAAAGGAAGGGATGCGCACTGCCCCTCTACAAACTAAACAAAAAGGCATGCTAGCATATCCACATTCATTAACATATCACTTAGGTCAGTGTAGTCATATTCAGCAGGGTGGAATGTATGTCACTCTAAACTATTTGCTCTCTTTACGAAGTTCTGGGAGGATTCAGATATGCATTATAAAAAAAACCTCCCACCTGGAAATTTCCTGCCAAGTCAGGTTTTAAAGTGATTGAACTTGCAAGATATCATGTAGATGAGAGGAGAGAGTTAAGCCATAGGATGTTAGAAATTCTTAAAAATCAATTTGCTGAAAAGAAAATATGAAAAAATTTACATATAGTATATATATCAATTTTAACTAATATGAAGATTTCATGCATACCATAAGTAATTAAATATTCAGCAACTTTGATTATAATTATAAATTCTGTATAGTTATAATACTTTCATGGTTTTTTTTTTTTTTTTTTATTTTGGTGAACCATTTGTACCCCCTGGTCAAACTATGATTACAATTAATGAACAGTTGTAAGAATGACCTGAATGTTAGCAGCTATTTCCAATCAGTAAAACAGCAAAGGTATATTTTAGAATGTCACTCACTTCTAAATGATTTGAGTGGCTCACTTTCTAGTGTAAGTAATATTTTTAAAATACTCAGTGTAATAGGGAACCTTCAATCACCATGGAAATATGTCTCTGGGTTTGTTTCGGAGGATATCTCCAGAAAGGTTTAGCTGAGGAGGGAAGGCCCTTCCTGAATGGGGAGGTGGTAGCAGGCATCATCGCATGGGTCCTAGAACAGAAAGGAGAGAGAAGGCTGAGCCCTGGTGTTCATCTCTCTCTGCTTCTTGACTGCCTATGCAGTGTGACCAGCTGCCTCACACTCCTGCTATGACCTACCAGCTAGAATGGATTGCGCCCTCAAGCTGTGAGCCTGAATTCATTCTTACCTCCCTAGGTTACTTTCATCAAGTATTTTTTATCATGGCTGTGAGAAGGTTAATACACTGAAAGAACATTGCCGTCTCCTCAACTGGAATGACAGAGATGACACCATTAACTTTCATCAACACTTGTAGCAGGCTTTTTTGGACTGCCAGTCCCCAAATCATGAAACGGAGGCTTATTATTAGGTATGAATGCTTGGCCTTTAGTTTAGCTTATTTCTAGCTAGCTTTTTAAAATTAAGTTATTCTGTTTCTCTTCATCTACATTTTGCCTTGGGGCCTTTTACCTTTCTTTCATTCTGTATGTCCTACTTTCCTGCTTCCTCCATGTCTGTCTGTCTGGCCCCTAGTGCTTCCTTCTTTCTCCCTCATTTTCTCATCTCTAGCCTAGATTCCTCCTCCTACTTATTCTCTCTGCCCACCAGCCTCACCTATCCCTCTCCTGCCTCGCTATTGGCTATTCAGCTTTTTATTAGACAATCAGATGCCTTACGCAGGCAAGGTACAACAAAGGCAACATATCTTTGCACAGTTAAACAAATGCTGCGTAAACAAATGTAACACATCTTTGCCTAGTTAAATGTTCCCCAACAAACACTGCTGACAGTTCCCCATTCTCTCAAGTTTCAGTAAATTGCAGGAAAATAGCAAGTCACGCCTGTTTCTCAGTCCTTGCTGATTTCAAGGGTGTTGATCCTTCCTTCATTGGCTGACTTCAGACTACTAATGTGATATCACTGGGTCTGAGGAGAGACGGTTACTAGTCCACCATTACTTATTCTCATCATAATAACAGACTTATACAAACAATAGTAAAATTGCAGTGAAATGTGATAAAACAAAGAATTAACGGATTTATGGGTATTTTTTTGCCTTGCTTTAATTTATGTAATATAAGTTTAAATCATTTAAGTTTTAAATACTGATTTGTGTTTTTCATCTGGCTCTTGGAAACCCTGAAAAAAATCAATCAACTTCCTGGGCTGCTGGCACAAGCTAGCTCTTGCTTATCACTGGAGTGGGGATAAGACCTTTAAGACCTTTTTTTTTTTTTTCTTTTTAAATCAAATGCAGCCCTCACAACCTTTGATTTGATTTCACATAATTATATTTCTTTGATTTCTAAAGTCTTTTAAACTTCCAACAGATTTCCTTGACTTTTAAAGTCTTTTAAATTTCCAGTAGTATTTTTGACACTATAAATGAAGTTACAAATTTCATTAGTTAGCATGCATATTATCCTAGTATTTTATCTCAGCAAGCTCCCAGCACAATGTTACCATAAACACACATAGCACTCACTCAGCAAACACTTACTGAATATGAGTAAAAATGCAGTGATCTCTAATGTGAGTTATATCTTAAACATATTCATCTTGTACTTGGTTATTTTAGCAGGAGTTGAATGTCTGCAAGCTGAAAGTAATGCTGGTTGAATGGAAGAAGATAGCAAACAGCAGAGTGCAGTATGCTTAAGAGGCTCATTCCTATTGAGCACTGATCACAAGAGGAACAATACTCAAGTACACTTACGATTTAGTTGCCCAATAATCTCGGGTCATGCATTCATTTATAATCATAATCAATGTACTTGGTTACATGAGAAATCAAAGATACAGCAATGTAAAACTCAAGCCTATTCCCTTATAGAACTTCTATAAGGGAATAAGAACTTCTATAATCTATGAAAGAGAGCAATCAAACCAAGAGACTCAAAGCACTGGTAAAAGATGGGTACTAACAACATTGTTGAAAGTCGCGTTCTTAAAGACAAGTTAGGAGGCCACTGTGTCTAGAATGAGTCAACAAGGTGAAGGTGTTAGGTAATAGGTCAGAGAATTAGTAATGGAGAAGGCAGAAAAAGCAGACCTGAATGTTAATCTGAGAATCACCTTCCTCTCTATCTAATCTGGGTCCTAAACCGAGCCTAGGCTTCCCCAGGCCGCTCTTGATTCCAAGTCCTTGTCTTATTGTTTCCTACACTGCTTTGTGGGCTGGATTTAACTGCAGTCTCAGACTTGGACTTCTGCCGTTACATGAAGGTAGCCCCACTCTCTAGGTTCTGATAACCTTGGTCATGAATGTTGGGTGATAGTTTCAATCAGTAAAATAGCAAAGACGTAATTTGGAATTTCACTTGTTTCTCAGCAATAGAGTGGCTTATTTACTAAGACAAATAATGATTTTCAAATACTGAGTGAAATGGTTATGAGAAAAGGATCCCTTCAGTATTATTGACCCTGCCAGCAGAGAGAATATCTTGCTTTGTGACTCAATACAAGACGCAGAAATAGCCATTTCTGTTGTCACATTCCACACAGCATTTTAGAAAGTTGGAAGCCACTGAAATGAAAATGAAATTGGTGCACAGGGCAAGACACATTTCACATGTGCCTGGTGCACAGTGTGAATGCTTAAGAACAGGATCTGCTAGACCCCCAACTTGGGGCTTCAGGGTGGTGGTAGGTTTAGGTTCCTTCATATGATCAAAGGTTGGCAGCTCCAGACCTAAGTCTTTTATGTTCAAATCTAAGAGGAAAAGAAAAATTTCTTTTTCTCTATTACCGTCTGTCTGTCTGAGGTTTCTCTAAAAATGCTCTCATCCTATTTATTGTAGTAGCTTTGATTACCCATCTCTGAGCCAATCATTGTTCCAGGAAAATACGAAGCCCAGAGTTGAATTGAAACATGCATGCACCTGTGTCTTATTCCCTTTCCTTTTTCCCTTACACACTTCTTCCCGGTCTGAACTCTCATTGTCTAAGACTGCTGCATTACACCCACTGGTTTCCCTCTAGCCGATCTCTGCTGTCACTTTCACAGCAGAAATGAGGGAGCCTTGAGGCTTGAACTTCCCCCTGGTTCATGATGACTGAAGTCAGTGTATTGGTGAAATTACTAAGGCCACTCCACGTAGGTAAAAGGAAGATTTATTTAGTGGGTAACTTACAAATGAAGGGATAGGTAGGTGGTGGGTTCTGGAAAAGACGCAGCACAGTCCGGCAGTGTTCTCTGGAGAACTCTCCTCAGTCTACCTCTCGCGTCGGGGTCCAGCAAACAAGAGAGCGCTGTGAGTCCGGATCTCAGGTCTTCAGGCCCTCCCTTGGCCCTGCCTTGTAGGCGTGATAGTTACGGAAGCCTTAATGGGGGTTGGAACTTCCAGACCAAAGCTGGAATGGCTACCCACTACATCTCCCACTTTTTGTCTAAATAAGAAGGTTCTAACTTAATGTAAGATTATATACAAAGGAATGGTTATCAAATACTGTCCAGGAGTAATGAGGGATAATGACCTAGATAAGATGGAACTACAATCAATGCAAACAATATCAAGCAAGAAACACATACTAAAATCCAGAGAAGTCTAGAGCGTAGGCAAATGGTATGTTACAAAAATCATTCCAAAAGGTGTCCTACCCCAAAGAACCTGATTCTAATACTTAATATGTTCTATCTAGGAGATTTTATATATATATATATATATATATATATATATATATATACATATATATGTATATATATACTAAATTATAACTATAACTGCTAGTCTTCAATGTTCTGTATGACAAATATGTTAATAAATAAAGCACTGATTGGCTGGTAGCCAAACAGGAAGTATAGGTGGGCCTAACAGAGAGAGAGATTGAGGGACAGGAAGGTGGAGGAGGAGACTGCCAGCCATTGCCAAGACAAGCAGCATATAAAGATGCCGGTAAGCCACGAGCCATGTGGCAAGGTATAGATTTATGGAAATGGGTTAGTTTAAGACATAAAAACAGTTAGCAAGAAGCCTGCCACGGCCATACAGTTTATAAGTAATATAAGCGTCTGAGTGATTATTTTATATGTGGGTTATGGGACTGCGGGACTTGTGGGACCTGGAGAGAAGCTCTCCAGCAACATCAGTGCTTTCAAGAAGAGACCAAGATAGTTTTAAAGCCTGCTGCTCCCCATCCCAGCTGCCTCCCACAATGTATCTGATCTCCAGATGGAGAGCTAAAGACAGGGACACATAGCATAGTTCTCTTTGACAACTGTGTTCCAGGAGCTTAGAACTTCATCTGACTCGGGACAACAGTGCTGCCTCTTCTGGGGTGGAACCACCACCAAAATGTCCTGGGAAGGACACCGCAACCCAGAATTTCTGGTCTGCTGTACTCTTCCACAGATGAGAGCACCATAGAAGGACACCCTGATTCCTCCACTGCCCACACGTGGGACTGAGCATCCTCCTGGGGCAGGATGGGCAAGGCTGACATACTGTTCCCCTAGAAAGAAAATCATTTGCCTGGACCTAAGAGAGAAGAGACTGTGTTTGTGGCTGGAACATCTGTGCCAAGTATCTTTACCTTGCTGTGGGGAGTGGTCTTGGTTCATAGTCTACAGTTTTCACTTTGACAGAGTTTTCATGGATTTTTTTTTTCTTAAACAGGTATTTCTTGGCCACACCTTCTGGTGGCAGCCCATATGAAAGGACACGGAAGAAGGAAGCTTTTAGTTTCTGCCTGTTTGCCTTCACTCTCCCTAACAAGGTCATCTACTCTGCTGCTGAGGCATTATTCCCTTTCTGGTATTAGAACTTCTTTCGGATTCCAACATAGACTGAAGATCAGCAGCCTTCTGGGAATCCTTTGGGACTCCAGCACCAGACTGGGATTGCTGAGACATCCAGTCTAGTTGACTGAGCGACGATTGGATTCTTGGTCCTTCTACTGGGAGACAGCCATTGTTGGACTACTGAGATCACAGTTCATAAGCCACTCTAATAAACCCCATATAATAAGTATGCATATTTGTTATCAGTTCTGTTCCTTTAGAGAACCTTAATATACCCAACGACCATTTCCACAGATATTTATTTATTTATTTATTATCTATTTAATTATTTATTTATTTTTGAGACAGGGTTTCTCTTTGTAGCCCTGGCTGGCCTGGAAATTGCCATGTAGACCAGGCTGACCTTGAACTCACAGAGCACCACCTGCTTCTGCCTCCACACCTGGCTGGGATTAAAGGCCTGAGTTACCACCCCTACCCCCCCACCCCTACTCCCCCACCCCTACCCCCCCACCCCTACCCCCCCACCCCTACTCCCCCACCCCCCACTCTCCCACCCTCAGACTTTAAATGGTTGTTTTTCAAGAGCGATTTTCCACTTTCACCAGGAGTCAATCAACAAAGCATTTCACTTTGCTATGCCAGAGGTCAGTTGCCCTATACTAGATTTCAAGTGAAACCAATTATTGTTTAATTTATGCCAAAAGTTTACTGTGCCCTTTGTACACCACAGGGCCTGACTCTTCCATAACTGAGACCTTCCTCTATGTCCCAGCCCAGATGCTGGGTCTCAGGCATGTTGGCCTGACCTGAGACTTCTGACCATGATAGAAGTTTTGTTTTGCAATGAAGCATTTCCGGTGACCTGAGCACCTTGGCAAAAACTTCCATCAGGAGTTTTTTGCCATCAACAAACTGGAGTGCCATCAACAGGAAGAGAGGGATGAGAGCCAACTACCTGTAACATTTATTTTATTCCACAGTAACCCAACCCATGTCAGCTGACATCACCATTGATGGCTCCTTCCAAGTGTGCACTGACTCCTTGTAAGCAGGGTCCACGTTTCCATGATCTCTCTTGAAGCAGCCATGCAGAATTTTCTGTTCCCTTGATTAAAGGTGTTATTTTTAAGCACTCATTATTCAGGGACACATGCCTAGGATCACAGCTCTTCCTGAAAAACAAATATATTGTCTTAGGGCTTTAGTAGTCTCAGGTGTAGAACAGGTATAGCCTGTAGTTCAGGACTATCTCAGTTAGAGCTCTCAGAATGCCTGGGGCATAGTGAATCCTGAACTGTCATTCACTTTTGCAATTTGGAGATAATGGCTGTTCATGTATTCAGCTGATAGAAATTGAAGAACTGCAAGTCCCTGGGTACAGTTTAAGGACTAGGGGCATTGGGGCAACCGTCACAGTGCAGCGAGAAGTTTATGTTCCAGTGGAGGAAGCTAAAAAGTAAGCAGTAATTATAATGCCATGAGATACTGCGCCAGGAATGGGAAGACACAGACTGCCTGTTTCAGCCACCACCCCCTCGCACTGCTTTCCAGAAGTGATGTTGAGATTCTGTAAAAGGGTATGAGAAAGTGGTAGGGTGTAGATCCCTGTTTTCTCGGCTCTCTTTAAAACTGAGAAGTGAGATGGGAACTGAAAATGTACAAGAACATGTCCAGGTAACAGTTTCTCTCTCTCTCTCTCTCTCTCTCTCTCTCTCTCTCTCTCTCTCTCTCTCTCTCTCTTTGTATTAGTGGAAGAAAAGGTTCTCTACCCTCACCAGAGGAAAGCTGAGCTGTGGTATATGGCTGTGACCCAACCAGGCGAACCGTGAGCCCAAGAAGACTCTTTCTTAGGCAAAGTCTGGATGGTGTGGCATAGGAAATTGACTATTTATCTGTCTTGCTCAGCCTTCAGAGGCTCTTTGGAATCTGCAGCATGGAGCTCTTCAGCACAATGCACAGAGCCTACCCCGCCCTCCACTACATTGCTCCTTACTAACAAACTGCTACTCTTAACATGCACACATTTTATGTTCTAGCAAGACACACATCATACACAGAGTGTTCAGCCTCTCTCGCTTACACACACACACATATAAAAATATACACACATGGGTGAGAGAGAGGAAAAGAAGAAGGGAGAGGAGAGGAGAGGAGAGAGAGAGAGAGAGAGAGAGAGAGAGAGAGAGAGAGAGAGAGAGAGAGAATATGTTCTGCCCCACCCCACCCCAGTGTCTCAGTGTTCTCCTTTCCTGGTATTTTACCTTTGCTTATAGCTCTCCCTTGGCATGTCCTGATCCATCCCCCTCCCTTCCTCTAGGCATCAGTTCCTCTACAATGTCTTCTCAGTCATTTCTGACTCATTAAATGCTCTCACTCCAAGGACTCTGCGGTCAGTTTAATCGTGCGCTGACCACAGTAGACCATATTACAGTGCCTGTGTGCTTCTCCTGCAAGCTCCCCAGGCTATGTCCTGTCTGTATTTGTATCAACCTGAGCTGAGCACAGTGCCTGGACGGAATTATTACTCTGAAAGTATTTTGTTGTATAAATGAATCAAGTGATCCCCTAATTGTCTCCTAAATGAGAAACACTAGACAGTATATATTTGGTTTCCAACTAGAATCTGGAAGCAGTAGTTACCTTCATTTAACTTTTGGACATAGGAACATAGCGATCCATAGCCTGCCGGGCTGAATGCACCTGAAAGCCTCGGGAAATCTTGTCACTGTGCATTTTATTATGTGTCTACAATTCAAGCTGAATAGAGAGAAATGAATCCTAGCCAGTACTGAGCATTGTGCCAGGAATAGAACAGTGGACTATTGCAGGCGGTGAAACAAAAGGTTACCATGGTATGGCCAGGCAGTGCTCTTGAACTGTGGATAGGCCATGCAGTCAGCAGCACACAAGGTTACCATGGTGTGACTATGCAGGGCTTTTGAACTGTGGTGGAACCATATGTCTCCTTCCAGGGTTACTGCTGCCACCCTTAGCATTCTGACTGCATATGGGGATGTAACATGCCACTTCGGCCTCCCGCTGTGGAAGGGTTGCTTGCTGCTCTTGGAGTCTCTCAGCAGAACAGTGAGTGTGCCGCTCCCGGCTGCTCAAATGCCATCCGACATGCAGTGTCTCAGCCAGGTGACTGAATGAGAGCCTGTCCCCCATGCAGCCTTTCTACTCAAGACCCCCTTTCCCTTCTCTCAACTTAAGCTAGGTCGATCTCACTGAGCACTTCACCAACCAGAAGGGATAATGGAATAAAACTCTGTTTTCTTGTACACATGTTGATCTGAGATTCCCCACTCATGGGAGGATGGGTGATGAGCAGGACTGCAGGGCAAGAGAGAGAACACAATGCACTCTCAAGTGTTAGTGAGGACGTTTGCTTCTTCCTTTGCAGTACAGAATGATTTTTTTTTTCTTTCTTACAAATGAGACTCTTGGATAATGTCTGATTTTGAAAACCCACAAAAGCAAAGCCTACATCGTGCTTCCAAAACCTAAGGGGAATATGAAGAAGCTCTCATAGGTTCTGCGATGTAAAGGTCATCTCTTGAATTTGGATGTTTCCCAGCTAAGCACATTCAGGGTGTCATTGGCACTGCAAGCCAGAGCCAGCAGCCTCCACACTGTGATTTAATGCGGGGAGTGACGGGGAGTATTTTTGTCAGAGGAACGGTTTCTCTGCTTAGCCTCAATATTTCATAAAAAGCTCATTGCAGCAAATTTTTCATTTGGCAGCATCTGCTGTTCTATCATCTTGATGTCCTCACATCAAGAGACACTGTCACTTCAAGGTCAAATGAAGGTCAATCAACAATGAATAGTTAATTGTCAGCTACCATTAGTCCTACATTAAAAAAAACACATGCTTTTTTTTTCTTCTATAAGGATGCAGGCAAATGACACAATCAGCAGTGTTTTCAGAAGAAGAAAAATGTGCAGGCCTCCTGAAATTGAAGGGGATATAAAAAGTCCAATTTTAGGATCTGAGTGGGATGATAGGAAAATGTTATCACTGAGACTGACACTGCCATCTTGGACAATGTATTTATGTGGTGAGTCTTGTTTCTAAAAAGAATGAGCTATGCAACTGTCTATGGGACTTTCTCTTTTTCTAATGTTAAGGATAGCTGCCTCAGTGAGGATTTCTACAGCTGTGATAAACACCAAGACCAAAAGCAACATCAGGACAGGGTTTGTTTTAACTTACCATTCTCAGATGACGCTTCGTCACCAAGGAAAGTCAGGGCAGGGACTCACAGCAAGCGCTAAAGCAGAGACCATAGAGGATCACCACTTACTGGCTTCTTCCGCATGCCTTGTTCAACCTGACTTTTTATACAACCCAGGACCACCTGCCAAGGGGTGGTACTGCCCATCATGGGCTGAGCCCTCCCACATCAATCATTTATCAAGAAAATGCTCCACAGGCTTGTCTAAATGTCAATTTGGTGGGACCATTATCTCAGTTGAGGTTCTTCTCAAATGACCCTAGCTTATGTCCAGTTGATAAAAAAAAAACAAAACAAAACAAAACCCAGAACAATCACTGTTTCTAGAAGTTATTAAAGAATATCCAAAATATTGCAAAATACTGAAAAGGATGGGGGTGAGGAAAGAATGTAGGATTTGTTGTTTGTTTGCTTGTTTTTTGCATGAGTGCTTAAATAACAGAACAGCAGTTTCTTCAATGAATGTATTGAATGAGATGGAAATCATGGATATAAAGTTAGAAAAAAGCCTACTGTGTTCAGGGACTAAGTTAAGATGAACTAGGCCTGTTTCTAATTCCGGTGGTACTACAGCAATCAAAGATTTTTTTTCTTTTTTGTTTTTTCCCCCGAGGATTCTTTCGAGATGACCTGTACCCTAACAGACAAAGGGCAGGATATGATGTGGACTAAGCCTGGCCCAGTGGCCAACCTTGAAATAGTGTAGAAACACCTACTTCTAAGCACTCTTGGAAAGTAAATACTCTAAGGATGTGAGTGTTTGATTCTGGAATTCTGTCTCTAACCCTGAACACAGAAAAAAGGTCATGGGGTCATTCAATCGGGGTTTCTATGAAAGAACATCAGAAAAGTGAAAGAGAACAGCTGCAGATTCTGTTACCAGAAGGACAGGAAAATTCATTATGAGTGGAGACAACATGTTTCATGGGATGGTGGCTTTGCTTGAAGTGGTTTGGGCAGGTTAACTGTCAGCAATCAGTAACAATGATTAATTGTAAGATAAACTCCCAGGAACTCTGCCTGTACACATGCTGGTGACAGTGTACTGGAATTTGCAATACAGATTTTTGTTCCCACACCCACAGCCCATGTAGTTTTGTGGAGGTCCTTCTTATGTGTAATGGCTGTTTTGAGTACCCCAATGACAGAGTTCCTCAGAAACATCCTTTGTTGGTCATCTTACATAGAATTCAGCTTCATTCTAAGAAATAGACTCTCCTCTGGCCTCACAGTTTATAGGAGTCACAGAAGTCTGTGGCAATGGTCCTTCTTCTGTGAATGGGTCAATCAGTTGACATGTTCGATGTGAAGTTGAGAGACACCATGAAAATGATAGGCCACATATACCTGTGTCCACAGACCATACTTTCTTTGACCTTGGGTTGTGAGGATGGTAAAAGCTGGAAAAGTTAAAATGGATTCTAGATGTCCCCTGTGAGATTTGTTTAACTATTTTGTTAATATTTTATACAGGGAAAACTTTAATAGGGTTGGATCTTGGAGAAATAGGGGAAATTTTCCAATTGGTAAAACCCGATATCCATTGTACTACTTTTCTTAGCAGGCCACCTTGTGGTTTAGGTTGAGTGATTTAGACCAATCACGATCTCTCACACTGTCAGTGGAAAATGAGTTAGTTGAGTTGGGTGAGCTATGAGGGACTGGGGAAGGGAAGTAGTGAGGAGACATGCACTTGAGTCTTTTAGAAGAAAAGTTCACTGAGCGGTGGTGGCATACACCTTTGATCCCAGCACTTGGGGCAGAGGCAGGCTTTCTGAAAAGGTTCAGAAAACCTTGGCTATTGTTGTTGAGAAGCTTCAGTACTTTAAAGGTTAGCAAGCTGGGACTCATGAAAAAAAATTGCTTCACTGCTTGTTTTAAGTAAAGTTTTATTAGAACATAGTGAGGGTGATGCTTTGGTACTAAGAGAGCCGAGGTGAATAGTTACAAAAGCTACTCTAAGACCCAAAAATTGTAGGCAAGAATAGACAAAGGAATTGCTAAACAGTCTTATTAACAAAAAATCTAGAGTGAGATATTGAGGTGAAAACCAAGAGATCAGAGGAATAGGACAAGCCACAGCCAAACTCACCTCACCAACTCCTCAGCTTCCAAAGAAAGTTACTTCCTGTCTACCATGCCTATATGCCTTTCTATTCTACCATCTCACTTCCTCTCTCCGCCCAGCTACATCACTTCCTGTCTGTCTGTGCAGACCTCCAGACATCTATGGTTAGTATTGGGATGAAAGGCATGTGCCACCATGCCTGGCTTTGTTCCCAGTGTGGCCAGGAACTCATAGAGACCCAGATAGATCTCTGCCTCCCAAACACTAGGATAAAAGGCCGTGTGCTACCGTTGCCCGACTTCTATGTTTAATATAGTGGCTGGCTTTTTCCTCTGATCCTCAGATAAGCTTTATTAGGGTGCCCAATATATTGGGGGACACAATATATCAACATAATTTGTCCTTCTAGGAAATGTCTTGACCCTGATGCAGCTTTCCTTGGGTTCTTATGACCGACTTTCTTTTGATCTTTGGTGATCTGCAGTATTCGTATTTACATTAGATGTGAGGGATTTTTTTTGTTTGTTTGTTTTCATTCTTTTTTCCCTTTTCCTGCTTGCAATTTGCTTGTTCTTTTACTAATTATTATCACCAACATCCTCACCTATTTTACCTACTCCATTTCTTCTCTGCTCTTGAAACTCTGATTAAATCTCTCCTGTAGTCTCTCATTTCATTCTTCATTGCTTTGGGCTCTCTTTGTATTTTCTGCTGTTGAGGATCTGCATCTAGATATTGCCACAGATCTTCATACTTCACTTCAGTATCCTTATTTATTATTGGTGTATTAAATTTTTCATTTATTTGTCATTCAGTTTTGGTAGATTGTATGTGTACAGGAATTTATCTATTTTTTCAAGGTTATTCAATTTGCTTACATATAATTATTGATACCAAAGTCTCTTATAAGCCTGTTTTCTTATGTTATTAGTTATAATATCTCATATTTAATTTCTCATTTTATTTATTTGGGTCATCTCTCTTTTTGTAATTCAATCTAAGTATTTGTCCATTTTGCTTGTGTTTTTCAAAAAGATGATTTGGTTTTGTTGATCTTCTGTTTTCTTCTAACATTTATTTCTGCACTGATATTTGTGATTTTTTATCTTCTACCATCTTTGGCCCAAGTTGTTCGTTTTCTAGCTCCTTGATGTGGAAGTTAGGCTGTTTATTTCAGATCATGATTTTTCTTCATGTAAATATTGCTACTCTAAGTTTCATTTTCAAGACTGTCTTTGCTGCATCTAATAAGATTGTCCTGCTGTGCTCCAATTTTCTTTTCTCTCATGATTTTTTTGGCCTTTTTCCTTTTTCTTGACTTATGGTTTACAAATATCCACATACTTGGAGTGTCTTTAAATTTGCTACTATTGATTTCTAATATCATCCTACTGTAGTTGGAGAAGATACTTGATAATGAATGTAGACGAATCTTTAAAAAAAATCTGCAATGAACCATGACCAGGCCTAACAGCAACTTTGAAATCTCCAAAAAGAGGATGGGAACCCACAGTGATGATTTGATTAGGACAATGATAATGCCATTAAGCTGACAAATACCACCCAAAGATCTGCTTTGGACTACAAACTGCTCAGGACAATTTCAAGATGGCTGGCTGAGATGATCCAGCTTCACAGACTACTCAAGCAAGGACTTGAGACAATTAACCCAAAAATTTTCTTTTCAGGATCCCCTAAAAAATGCCTTCACCCCCAGACACCAGGAAGTAATTTTACAAACATGATGGCTACATTTCCAAGAGGTGGGGCAGATGGTTTTCGGTCTTTCAATGAGTTATGGATATTGTCACTGTTTACAATTGTTGGTTACAAGTTGTTAATTGTTAATGGTCAAAAAAAAGCTAAACAAAGGAAATTAGATTCAGGGTTCTTGTTTAAAAAAAGAAAAAAAAAGAGGATATAGAAAAGGATAGATTATTGAATCTACTCTTAAAAAAGTGATATAGAAATGATAGTATAAAAGGGTAGATTATTAAATCTACTATGAAAAGAAAAAAGAGAGAATATGGATATGATAAGATAAAAAGGTAGATTATTGAATCTACTTTTATAAAGGAACTACTTGTTTTAAATATTTTACATTGGATTGGATTTTTATATTGTATATAAATTTTGTATTGGACTCACCAAAATAAGATGAATAACAAATTTTTTTGTCTGAATTTGTCAAATCTTAATGGACTGGACATTGTTAATATATATAATGGAGTTTTTTCCTCCAAATCTGTCAAATGTTAATGGACTAGACATTGTTAATGTAATTCTTGACTGTATATATTGTATATACTTATTGGATATAGTTTTTCTTATATAAGTTATAAGCGTCTATTATTATTTTAGACAAAAAAGGGGAAAAGTGGTGATATTGTATCTCCCAATATGTTGTGAACCCTAATAAACTTATCTGGGATCAGAGAACAGAACAGCCACTAGACATACATAGAAAATGGTGGCATACACACCTTTAATCCTATCACTTGGGAGGCAGAGATCCATCCAGATCTCTGTGAGTTCAAGGCCACACTGGAAACAGCCAGGCATGGTGACACACACCTTTAATACCAGGAAGTGATGGCAGGAAGCAGAGAGGTATATAAGGTGTGAGGACCAGGAACTAGAGGCTTTTAAGCATTTAGGCTTTTGAGCAGTTCAGCTGAGATTCATTAGGATGAGAACTCAGAGGCTTCCAGTTTGAGGAAACAGGATCAACTGAGAAGTTGACGAGGTGAGGTTAGCTGTGATTTGTTCTGTTTCTCTGATCATTCAGAATTTACCCCAATACCTAGCTCCTGAGTTTTTTATTAATAAGATCATTTAAGATTCATGTTACAAATGAAGTTTTCTAAATCTTGTTAACATTTATTTTTTAATTTTACTTTTGGTCTATCCTGAAAATACTTGCTTGAGATGAATGTATATGCTATGGCTGTTGGGCAAAATGTTCTACTTATGTCTGCTAGGTCCATTTGATTTAAGGTGTAGGTTAAATCCTTTTAGTGATTTTTTTTGCATTATGCATTTAGTGATTTTTTTTGCATCATGGTTTTGAAAATCAGTGCATTATTTAAAGGAACAACATAACTACAAAACAGCAAGAAATATAACAAAGTAAGTCCTTATCTATCATTAATCTTCTTGATTGTAAGGGTAGTAAGCTCCCCAATCATCAAACAATACAAGGTAGCTGAATGGGGGGAAAAGACCCAAATGTGTGCAGCTTAAAATAAGTTCATTTCCCTTTAAGGACACATACAGACTGAGAAAAGTGTGGGACAATTATTCTATGAAAAAGAAAACCAAGGGACACAGAAGTATGTTACACATGCACTTAGACAGAAATGAACTCTTAATCCCAAAAACATAAAAAGAGGTTTTAAAAAAGTGATTATATAATTTTAAAAAGTGGCTGATCATGGTGGCATACCCTCCAGCATTTGGGAGGCAGATGAAGGAAGATTACTGTGAGTTCAAGGTCAGCGTGATATATATAGTGAAATCCTGTCTCAAGTAAACCAAAATCATTAAGGAATCAACTCAATTAAAGATTATAAAAATTATAATAATGTATATACCTGACATGAGAGACCAAAAAACAGAAAGCAAATACTAACATACCCAAGAAACAGTAACACAATAATTATTGAGGACTTCTGTACTGCAGATGAATTATTGTGAGTCACAGATTCCTAAGGTATATATAATCATTTGCTTAACCTATCGTTGAGGTTTTAAATTCAATTATTATGATTATTACCCCAGATCTAAACATTCATTTGGTTCTTCTAGAAGTTTATTTGGTCACTTTATGTTTCATATCTCTTTTGATTATTTAAAAATTATTTTAGATTTATTTATTTTATTTTATGTGTATGAGTGTTTTGCTTACATGTATGCATGTGTACCATGTGTGTGTGCCTGTTTCTGTGTTTGCAGAGGTCAGAAAGAGGTCTCTGGGTTTCCTGGAATTTATAGATGGTTGTGAGCTACCATGTAGGTGCTGGGAACTGTACTCAGATTTTCTGAAAGAGCACCAAGTGTTCTTAACCACTGAACAATCTATCAGTCTGTCTTTTGATTCTTTAAACATATCAGGAATGCTTACTTCAAATTCTATACTGTTAATTCTAGAACACAAAGCTATTGTAGGTCTGATTCTTTTGTTTTATCCTTATGGGACCTCTAAATGCTTGCTTACTTATGAGTTTTGTACTGTTTCTGTACTGATCTCATGTTCCTTGAGTATTTCAGTAGAAATTCTTTGAGCATCTTTAGTTGGTATTCAGGATATACAGTATACTGTACCACAAGCAAATTGTTCTAAACTACCTTTTCCATATCACATTTGCCAGAGATCCATAAATGTTGAAGAATTTTAACAGTTGTCTGGTAATGCAAAAATCTTTGACATTAAATTGTCTAAGTTTTCCTAGAATACTTTTATATCTTTTATTTAAATCTCAGAGAAGGCAAGGTAAGTCTTCAGTTCCTCCTAAGAGCCACAGAGAATGATAGAGACCAAGCATCACTCTGTGAATAGCGAGGTCTCATTTGGCTGTTCTTCACATTCATCTTGTCACAATTCTCCTCCTTCTGTACTTCTCAGAATTCAACATAAAATTTGCATCATCTTATTCCTGAAAGTTACACCAGAGGACCATTCTTTCCCTGTCATGCAAATTGTTTCACTCTCCTGAGGCAAATGACACCTGGCTTAACTTTTTCCCTCATGCTCTGTTCTTGAACTCAACACATGGAATATCCACTCTTGTCTGCTCCCTGAAGACTCTGCATTTGACTCATGATTTTGGGTTCCACTTATAGCTCTGGTTTGCTTTGACTAACTTCAAAATCTCATTTTTTTTCACTTTTTGATTTTCAGAATAAACTCAACCACTCTACTACAACGGCCTATTTCTGTAGTCTCAAGAAACGTCACCATCTTGAAAATCATACAACTAGGGATTTCCCCTTTTTAATCACAACTTCCTGTTTCTGTCCTGGCCCTTTCAAAATGTATCAGCTCTTTAATCTAATGGAGACAGCTGTTCTATTTATCTGTGCTTTCAACGCTTCAAATACTTCTCATGGTTTCTATCATCTCCACATTTCCCTCAAATTTTATAATTTGAGGCTTCAAGCCCTGCTTCACTAATATAGTAACTGACTTGACTAATTTTTCTGTTAACTCCACTTGGCAAAACTGTAGTCCTAGATTCAATAAAATGCCCGTTTCTTTACTTTGCTACCTGGGCTAATCAATGTTTCTGAAGAAATATAGTTTCTGCTTTGATAATGGTTGACTAGATTATTTGAATAAATTTCATCTGGTGAAAACTTCTAAACAGTGAATATGTTATAACACATATTCCTTAAAACATTAAAGAATCTCAAATATATTAAGGAATTTCAGGTCAAATTTAAGAAAAAGTGAAAACTCAAAGTACGCTAAGCCCTAAAGCTCCTTCTCCCAGAGGCATTCTTTAATGTGAGAAAATTAAACTCAGGTTTTGGTGGCCTCCCTGAGTAAAGGATCTTAACTTAAGGCCAGAGTCGACTCAAGAAGAAAATCTATTAAGAGACTGATTGCATTTCTAGCCGTAATTGCAAAGTGCTGACTGTCAAAGAAAAAGGAGAGTTAGAAAGAAACTGCTAGAAAGGTTACCTTAGAACTGAACAGGGAGGGAGAAGGAGGAAAGGAATATGATTGCTCTTGGGAAACTTGTGGCCACAGGCTCCACTTTCCGAGGAATAAGTTCTCATACTTTTGTGAAGACTAGAACAACTCAAGTAACTTTGATTTAAGTAAGGTAGTTCTAGACTGACAATGCCCATGGATTTCATTCAAAGAAATAAACTCAGATTCTCTTTGAAGGAAGATAGTTTTCAGATATATTTCACAGAAAGTGAAAAGTATATAGAAAAAAATATAAAATCAAGTATACAGGGAACAGAAAATCCTGGGGAGAAAATGAAAGGAATAAGGGGAAATAGGTCTATGAAGCTTTCATGCACTGAAATCATTGGATACTAATTATAAATATCTATGCTAACTCTACTTAGAGAACACAAGAGACTTTAAAACTTGTTCTAACAGAACTGAAAAAGGAGCAAAGTAAAATGTCTGTACATGAAAAATAGAGTTATCAAAATTAGATGCAGTGTCTGAATTAAACAACAGTTTACCCACAAAAGTAGAAGAAGGGGATAATAAATACAGATGAGAAAGTGGGGCTGGTGGCACATGCCTGTAAATTCGATCAATCCAGAGGTAGAAGCTGTATGATCACAGTTTCAAAGCAGCCTGCGTTTTATGGGCTGTGAGCCTGGCTCGAAGCAACAGCAACAAAAAAATATGAAGATGAAAAGAAAAAGCAAAGAATGAATCCCAGAGATACAAAGAGTTGAAAGGTATAAAGGAAGAGCCTAGAGGACCTAGAAGGTGTCACGCATGAAAGTGAGAGGAGAGAGAATGAAGGCAAAGACAGTATTTGAAAAAAAATGGTTGAAATACACTGTAGTTCTCCTATAAATATTTGACTTCAATAGTACATTTGCAAGATGATTTGAGCTTGGCGTAGTGATGGATACCATTAATTCCAGCACTTGAGAGTCAGAATCAGGCAGATCTATGTTAATAAGAGGCCAGTTTGGTCGATATAGCGAGTTCCAGGCCAGCCAGAGCAATATTGTGAGACTGTCTCAAGAAAATAATCGCTTAAATTTTTTTCCATATAAACATCCAATTTCCACAGCACCATTTGTTGAAGATGCTGTCTTTTCTTCAATATATGTTTCTTGCCTCTTTGTGAAATATTAGATGGCTATAATTACACATATACATATTTGGGTCTTCTATTTATTCTACTAGTCTACAGGTCTGTTTTTTTTTTCATGCCAGCACCATATTGTTTTTTATTACTGCAGCTCTACAATAGATCTTGAAATCTAGAATAACATCCTTCTGGTAGTCTTCCTTTTGTTCAGTATTGCTCTGGCTACACAAGGTCTTTTATTTTTTCACATATAATTTTAGTTTTTTCCCTATTTCTTTTAAGAAAGTTGTGGAAATTTTGATTGGTATTATTTTGGTAGGATGGTCATTTTCACAATATTAATTCTACCAATCCATGAACATGGGCTGTCTTTCCATTTGCTAGTGTTTCCTTCTTGTTTAAGTTTGTTCCAAGGTATTTTATGTATTTGATGGCTGCTACAAATAGAGGTGAGTCCATGATCTCTTTCTCAATGTGTTTTTTGATGGTGAAAATAGGCTACTGATTTTTGTAAGTTGATTTAGTACTCTGCCACTTTGATGAAATTGTTGATTGTTTCTAGAAGTTCTCTGGTGGAAGTTTTGGGATCTCTTATGTATCTTGCTATATCATATGCAAATAGGGATAATTTGACTCATTCTTTTCCTATTTGTATTCCTTTAATTTCCCTCTTGACTTATTGCTCCAGCAAGAGCTTTCAACACTATATTAGAAAAGGATGGGGATAGTGGACAGCCTTGTCTCATTCTAGACTTAATTGGGATCGCTTTGAGTCTTTCTCAGTTTAGAATAATGCTATCTTTGAGTGTCATATATAGACTTTATTATGCTGAGGTCTGTTCCCTTCAGTCATATACTATCTATGGCATCTATCATGAAGGCATGTTGGATTTTGTCAAAGGATTTTCCTGCATTTGTTGAAATGATCATGAGATATTTTTGTCTTTATATCCATTTATGTGGTTTATTACACTCATTGACTTGTGTATACTGAACTAACCCCCGATTTCTTGGATAAACACAACTTGTTCATGGTAGATGATCTTCTTAATATCTGCTTGTACTTGGTTTGCTGATATTTTATTGAAGCTTTCTGTATCTACATTCATCAGTGATATTGGTCTGTACTTTCCTTGTTGTTGTATCTTTACCTGATTTGGGTATTAGAGTGATGCTGACTGCATAGAAAAATTTTGGGAGTGACCCTTCTGTTTCTATTTTTTTTTCTGAAATTTTAAGAAAGTTTGGCTGTAATTCTTCCTTGAGAGTTTGGTAAAATTGGGCTGTGAAACTATTCAGGCCTGGATATCTTTTTCTGTCAGAAGACTTTTTATTACTGTTTCAATCTCCTCTCTGTTATGGGTTTGTCTAGGTTGTTAGTCTCTTCTTGGTTTAATTTTGGTACTTTGGATTATTCAAGAAATTCATCTATTCCTTTTACATTTTCAAACTTAATGGAGTGAAAGTTGTGATTCTGAATTTATTTGGTGTCTGTTGTGATGTTCTCCTGTTTATTTCTGATTCTGTAAATTTGGGTTCTCTCTCTTTCTTTGGGTTAGTTGGGCCAAGGGTCTTCTGATTTTGTTCGTCTTCTCAAAGAACCAACTCTTAAATTCATTGACTCTTTATGTTTCCTTGTTTTTAATGTTTATAATTTCTGCTATGACTTCATTATTTATTGCCATCAACTGGGTTTGGATTTGATTTGTTCTTCTGTTTCCAAATTTTTGAATAGCATCATTGAGTCGTTTATTTGTGCTCTCTCTGATCTTTTCGTGTTGGCACTTAGGGCTATAAACTTTTCTCTTAGAACTACTTTTAATATGTTTCAGAGGTTTCATTGTGTTGTGTTGTGTTTTCCTTTTCATTTGGTTCCAGGAATATTTTTGTTTCTTTCTTGACTTTTTTTTTCTTTGATTCAGTCATCGTTCAGTGAAGAGTTGTTTACTTTTTATAGGTTTATACACTTACTGGCATTTTGTTTGCTGCCAATTTTAAGTTTTATTGCTTGATGATTATATAGGACACATGGAATTATTTCAATATTCTATATTTGCTAATGTTTATTTTGTGTCTTAGCATATGGTCTACTTTAGAGAAGCTTCCACATTCTGCTGAGTAGAATGCACATTCCTTAACTATTGGGTAGAATATTGTATAGAGATCTGTTAGGTCCATTTGACACAAGATGTTATTTAATTCTGAAGTTTCTCTGTTTATTTCTGTCCAGGTGACAAATATGTTGGAGAAAGTATGGACTGAAATCACTATTATTGAGCTTGTGTTAATCTTTGTCTTTAATTCCATTAGTATGCTTTTTATGAAGTTGGTGGCCCCAGAGTTTGATGAATATGTGTTTAGTATTGTTATATTCCCCTGATTAATTGACCCCTTGATTAAAATGAAGGGCCCTTCTTTGTTTCCTCTAATTATTTTTAGTTTGAAGACTATTTTGTCAGGTACTAGGATGTCAACACCTGCTATCTTCTTGATCCCACTTGCTTCAAGCAACTCTTTCCATCCTTCACTTTAAGGTGGTGCTGTCTTTAAAGCCAAGATAAGTTTCTCACAGACAATAAATAGATGGGTTTTTATTTCTTAGTCCATTAACCTGGACTGTGTGTTTTGATTAAAGAGCTGAGACCATTATTAGTTGTGGGGGCCCACAGAGGTTTCCTAATGAGTTGTGAGCTTACTTTACCCAGCAGGGCTGCATTAGGGGATGGCTTGATCACATGCATGGGTACCAGGTATTTGGAAGGGTCTGCACTTGGCTGTGCTGGGGGAAGGTCTTTTGCCCTGTTCCTTGGCATTCCTATAAAAAACCCCTTTGAAGAGCCAGAAGGGGATGGTGGATATTGATCCAGGTCCTCTTGGAGCTCTTCTGTGTTTCTGTCTATCTTCTCCACACTATCATCTTTCACTTTGTTTCTTTCTTATCCCTCTCTCCTCAAGAGCACCCTGGGAAAAAGTGGGAGCTAGCCTCCCACAATTAGTGAGTATTGAGAAGTGTGTATAGGTTACAGTTATTTTAATGTTTTTAGCTGGTTTGTGCTCTTAGTTGTGCTTTGTATTCCATTAAATTATAGTTTTGTTTGTTTTCATTCAGAGTCTCATTATTGAGCTTTTTACTCCCTTCATTGGAAGTATAGTTTCTTGTATTTTGTTTACTATTCTTTTGCGGGATATGAATTTTTAGAGACTGTTTTGATTATGAGATTTTAAAAAAAACTTTCAATTATTGTACATAGTTTTTCATTTTTCTGGGTTCATAGTCTATATTAGACATTGTGGTCTTTTAGAATTTGGAATTTTCTGCTTCAGGTTCTTCCATCTTTTGGAGTTTCCATTGAGGAGTCAGGTGTTATTCTAATGAGTTTTCCTTTATAGGCAACTTCTATTTTTTTTCTTTTGTGGTTTTCAACATTTCTTCTCTGTCCTGTATAATGTTTTAGCTATGATATGCCATAGGGTGTTTCTAATTTTTAGTCTTGTCTAGTTGGGGTTATGTGTGCTTCCTGTATCTGTAAGGGTACGTTGTTCCTAAGTTTGGAGAAGTTTTCTTCTATGATCTTATTAGTGATCTGGTCTATGCCATTGACTTGGGAATCTTCTCCCTCATCTATGCCTATAATTAAAAGATTTGGTCTTTTGATGGTATCTCACATTCCCTGCATATTCCCTTTCTATGGTCTTAAAAATTCTCCATGATTTTGGCTTATTTCATCTAGATTCTCTACTTTGTTTTCTAGTTCTGATATTCTATCTTCTACTTGATTCATTCTACATGCAAGGCTTTCCTCTGAGTTTCTAATTTGGATATTGAGTTTTTCAATTCCATCTCCATTTCATATTGTGTTTTCTTCAGTATTTTTCTTTCTTTATTCAATGCAGTTTTAAAATCCTGAATTACCTTCATCATTTCATTCAGACATGTATTTTTATTTTCTTGCGTAGCACTGAAGCATTTTCTATTATCATTCTTGGAGTTAAGTGAAGTGTTTATTTATGTCCTCTGTGCTTCTGTGATTTGACATGAACATGTGGCAGATAGTTCCCAAAACATGGGTCTGGAGCTAGACCTGTAGCTGCAGGATGGCAGTGGGCAGAGAGAAGGATGGGGGATGAAAGTAGTATCTCACCAGTCAAAGATGACTCTTGAAGAATGAAATTAGAACTATGTCTATTACTCCACACACACACACACACACACACACACACACACACACAAAATTAGATCCAAGTAGACCACAAACCTCAATTTGAATCCTGAAATGCTAAAACTGCCAGAAGAAATCATAGACAGTACCTGATATAGGTGTAAGAAAGGGCTTTCTGAATATGACTCTTTTTTTCCTAGGAATGAAGGCCAACAATTGACAACTGGGGCCTCAAAAAACTGAAAAGCTTCTGTCCAGCTAAGGAAACTATTGAACCAATGAAGAAGACACCCATAGAATGGAAGAGAATCTTTCCCAGCTGTACATCTGAAAGATGAATAGAATCCAGGACAATGGTTCTCAATTTGTGGGTCACGACCCCTCAGAGGTCACATACCAGATATCCTGTACGTCAGATATTTTCATTACGATTTGTAACAGTAGCAAAAGTACAGCTATAAAGTAGCAATGAAATAATTTTTGGTTGGGTGTTACCACAACATGAGGAACTCTATTAAACCAAGGGTCATAGCAGTAGGAAGGTTGAAAACTGATGATCCAGAACAAAGAACTCAAAAAATAGAGTCAAGGCAACAAAAGGCCAAGTTAAAAATGGGATATGTATCTAACAGAGACTTCTCAATAGAGGAAATAAAAGTGACTAAGAAATACTTTTTAAAAATGTTCATCATCCATAGCAATTAGAGAAATGCAAATTAAAATCTAGCCAGAATGGATAAAATCAACAAAATAGCTCACAACAAATACTGGAGACTTGGTGAAGAAAGAGAAACTCTCATTCATTGTTAGAAAGAATGCAAACTGGTGCAGCCACTCTGGAAATCAGTATGGAGAATCCTCAACAAACTATCAACAAAAAATGTATTATTTGATCCAGCTTTAGCACTCATTGGCATATGCCCGGAGAACTCACCATTCTACTCCACAGATACTCGCTGAGCATCATTCATTGATGCCCTATTCACAATAGCCAGGAAATAGAAACAACATAATGCTGTTCAACAGATGAATGGATAATGAAAATCTGGTACGTATACACCATGGAATACTATTCAGCATAAAGACAAATGAAATCTTGAAATTTGCAGGTAAATGGAAGGACAGAAGAAAGATTATATTGATTGAGGTAACCCAGACCTTAAAGAACAAAAACCACATTTTCTCTCTAATCTGTAATTTCTAGCTCCAAATCTTCAGATGCGAATGTACAACATGGACAAACAACAGAAACAAGGAAAGTATTATGGGGTCGTAGGTGGGAGAGGGCCTAAGAAGGGAATTACAGGATACAGTTGGTATGAAATGGGAAATCGAAAAACAGCGTAGGGGTTACAAATGAGGAGAATGGAGGCAAGTGATCACAGAAGGAGGAGGGGAAAGGGACAAATAACATCAAGGTTATTTCATAAAGTGTCAAGAAATTATGTTATTTTATACTTACCAAGACATATATGTAATACATATAAGTGGTGTGTGTGTTTGTGTGTATGTGTGTGTGTGTGTGTGTGTATGTGTGTGTGTATCTTGAAGGAAGTTATACCACTTGGGCTGACAATGCTTCCCACAAGAACTGTAGACCAACACAACCCCCAGTACCGAGTACTAGATACCTCTTTTGTATGGTTGATCAGGGTAGTTCAAGTGACTCCCAAAACAGTATATACTCTTGATATAATGCTTGGTGACCTCAGAGGTTGAAAGGAAGGCTGTTGCTGAAGATACCACACACTTAGAACATGGAACTCAGATTTGAGCTGGGTCTAACCTGAAACCATCCTACAACATACTTCTATGGTACCAGAAAATACTATACAAGCTACAAAGGGAGGGAAGCAATTTGTTGTCCTAACAGGCATCAATGGCTATGAACCACACAATGACAATATATATATATATATATATATATATATATATATATA
>CABHPQ010001443.1:0-19241 GCA_902168405.1 Peromyscus aztecus | reverse complement strand
AAAAAAAAAAAAAAAAAAAAAAAAAAAAAACCAAAAAAATGTTATGAATACCCAGGATCTAAGACCAGTTCCTGCAATGAATACTTCTCTACAGCACAGAAAGGTCTTAGACCAAGCTCTGAGTGCTTGGGTCCCATTTTGATTAAATGCAGAAGCTAAAACTTGGTTTGAAACTGGTGACTCTGAACAGACAGAGATCTGCAAGTCCTGTTGAGGACAGCACTGACCAGAGGGAGAGTGTGTGGTTTCTCTACTGTGCAAATTAAATGAGAAACAACCCCCAATTTTCACCAGTGTCGCATGTCACAGTTAGAGTCTATTTACAAGACATCTGTGTGCCAGTTTCTGTGAACAGTGAGGCACAGAGGAACTGGGCCAGCACAGTGTGAAATGTGCTTTCTTTCTTTTCTTTGGATACTGGGAATCACAAAGTAAGTTGCATGAAATGCTTTCAGAATGAGCAGTGTACCTGCTGGAGCTTTGGAGTGTGTCACTGGGTCACAGGAGCCACCTTGTGGCAGTGTAACGTTATGAGGTGTAGGTTCATATGGTAAAGCCATGAGCCCATTAGACTGTGTCACCTCTCCTTTGGAAGGCTCACAAACCACAGGAGGATCATGAGCCGCACAGGGAGGAGGATGTCATCAAAAGTGAAATGGAGGAAAGAATCAAGACTTTGGGGCTGGAAGTCCTGTTCTTCTACCTCTAGTCCGCAAGGATTCAATAAGGAGTTGCAGGATGTGTTTCTTCCTGTCTCTTGGCTTATTCTACATGTCAGCAACGCAGAAGTCAAGAGCCCTGGGCAGGGACACAAGGGGGACTCCGTGTGTGTGGGGTGTGTGTGTGTGTGTGTGTGTGTGTGTGTGTGTGTGTGTGTGTGTGTGTGTATGTAGGGTATTGGCATATTATGGAGCCTCAGAGGTGTGGCTATTGTACTGATTTCTGTGCCCTTTTCTATGGCTTGCAAGGGAAGGCCTATGTCCAGGTGTTGGTGAGAAAGGACCAGGAAATGCAGCCATTCATGTGGGGAAGTTAAGGGAACGTTGATCTGGGCAGGATGGAGGCATACCTGCCTGAACAAAGATCATGAGTGACAGGGAAGGAATAGTAACGGCAGAAATGTGCGTGGCAGTGGCAATGGGGGTTAAATGACTTCCAGGACCCCAAGGAACTCTAAATGACTGCTTGAGGGGTGTCACTGTGAGAATGCCTGCACACACCAGCATCTCAAGGATCCTCATGTACTTCTCTTTCTCCAGTGGCTTAGGAGAAGAAGGTCAGTGAGATGGAACAAGGGTCTCACCTGCAGGATGGGTAGAGCATGTGCACAGCCAGATATAGTAGGACTTTACATGTAGCTTCTAATCCTGGAGGGAATTCTAAGACATCCATTCATAAACCCATCCATCCATGCCCCAATCTGCTCATAAACCCATCCACTCATAAATCCATCTGCCCACCCATTCACTTGTTCATTCATTACTCATTCTTTTCCTCCTTCATCACAAGAGTATTAAGAGTACACTGCAAACTAGACCCTGTGGCTTGCAAGTTCTTGATGGAGGGATAAGGCAGAGTCTTCTCCTTATTCTCCAGGAAGAGTGAAACCACCACACCAAGAAATCTATCATCTGAAGTCCAGAGTATTGGAAGTAGGCTGGGGAAGTCAAGGATTCAGCTGAGGCTTCATTACAGAGTCAAAATTTGTTGCTCATTTGCTTCTGCTGCCTGGACCAGACTCTCCCTGTGAGCTGCTGATTCCTAAGATGAAAGTTTCTGAACCCACAGCTCTGATATGCCCCCACAGACACCTTGTGAGGCCTCCTGGGGTGGAGAAACTGGGGTTGTGGCTATACACAGATATTTTGTGCTTCTGATCTGACAGTCATGGGCTGTGTAACTTTTATTCAACCAGTGTCTTTGCTATCTCTCAGTTTCCCTACAATAGGACACATGGTAAATTATCATTGCCATGATTATAAGTGAAACTTAAGTATTAGCAATGACCTCATCTTGGGACTGAGGAGCTATTGAAATCAGTGGTGCCTGCTACTATTGGTCCACAGGAGACAATTTCCTGGGCTTGACCCCTAAGGACAATTACATGGCCAAGAGGATCTGTGTCCTCTACTCCTCCCATTGCAGACCTTGACCTTCCTGTGAACTCATAAGTCCAACAGAACTGTTGGCTGATGGCCTGGGCACCTGTTCAGCTATGCTCCCCATGCTGATTCTCGGGAAAAGGAGATGACAGGTTACCTACCCTAATCATGTTTGTCATGACAGCTACTGGTTGGTTCCACATGCTCCAAGACTTGTACACATAATAAAGCATTGCTTCCAGTCAGTTCTAGCAGGTAGTCAAATTTAAGCAATATCCCAAAGCTCCCAGGGGTTACCTGGAGTTCACTTTGGAGCCAGGGCTCCTTGGTTTTCACTCTGCCAGGATTCCACACTCTCCTCATCCTCTTCCTGCTCAAGTCCCATGGCACCTTTCTCAGGGCCACATACATGGTGAGAATCCAGAGAGTCTGAGCTGAGGGTGACATCCTTGGACTGAGTTGCCATCCTTTTCCCTGCAAGTTAGAGTCAGGTGAAGTCTTCTGATCTAGTGCAGTTTGTTTCTCCCATATGGGTCCTGCCCTAAGTGCCCAAACTCAAATGAGAAGACAAAGTTCAGAGGGGAGATAGACACAGTCCAGGCCTCATGCACTGTGTGTACGGAGTAGAACAAAGTCTGTTTATCACCCAGGAGTCACAAAGAATCACTTACTGTTTACTTGGAGGTGCATGATGGCCCATTCTGATCTCAAATCTGCAGATATGGTCCGTAGGGTGTAAATTCCTGTGTCTTTCTGGGTGACATTCTTGAGTAGCAGGGATCCATTGGTACATATTGTTGCTCTTCCATAATATGCATGCCCAAGTGTGCTTGAATTAATGAGGATTGCATGGCTTGCTATCTTTAGGTGGTCAAGTGGAAGCACCCCTTTGTGCCAAGCAAAGCCTTGGAGCTTTTCTGGTAGATTATGAGCCAGTAAAAGAACATTGTCTTCTTCAGCAACCATGGGTGGCACCAACTCAATTGTGAGTTGGGAAGGAGCAGTATGCTTCTTGAAGCCTAAAATCGGTGCTAGAAGGAAATAGAAAGAAATCTGTCAATAGTGAATCCTCTGCATTGGTGGAAAGAAGGGTCTCTGAGTCTTGAGCAGGTATGCCCATCACTGAGCCTTGGTGTGCGGGTGAGGGTGTGCCTGTCCTACTTGGTAGAGATCAGCAACATGAGCTCCATGCACTCAGTGCCACTGAACTTATCCTTTTCTCTGTATGTAACTCTCTCCTCATCTGTCTGTATGACTCACCCCTCACTGCCGCCCATCCCTGTTTACAGCCAGAGCACATGGAAGAATGTGTCTCTACTCGTCTCTTCTGTGACAGAACCTGTGTCTTCACACTCTGACTTATTTTGCATTAGTTCCTTTGTGGTACCTTCTTGATACCCTTGTTCATGTGTCTTGCAATCCACTACTAGGACTTTGTTGCCAGGGACCAATTTGATCTTTTTAGAAAGTCCAATGCCTATAAAGGATTCAGTGGATAAATGAATGAATGATGAATGAATGAATGAATGAATGAATGAATGAATAAATGCACACTTCAGGAAACTGTAGGTCTATGCATTAATTTACCAAATTCTCAGATTCCAAGTTAATTAGTTTTTCATGCCGTAATTTGACTTTTATGTTTATTTACTGTTTGTGGGGGGGCACAAGTGCACATTAATGTTTTATTACTGTGTGTATGAGTGGGTGCATGCCACAGTACCTATGTGTAGGACAGAGGACAGCTTGTGTTACTCAACTCTCTCCTTCCACTATGTGGGATGTGAGGATTGAATTCAGGTCATTAGGGCTGACAGCAAGAGCCCATGTCCACTGAGTCATCTCACTGGCCCACTGCACTTTGCTTCTCATTTTAACAGTTATCTTCTCATAGATGGGAACGTTAGTCTCCAGAATATAGTTGCCAAGATGATTAACTTGATTAAAGAACAATCCAGCTCTTCTCCTCTGCCCCTTAATATTTCCTGCCCATCAAGAGTTTCCTGCTGCAGAGTCTCTGTCTCCCTTGTTGTATCTTCTCCTCTCCAGCAGAAAAGAGAAACCCCAAGTCTCTTCTTAGGCCCTTATCCTCTTTAGGAGACTCTAGGCAATTTTTGTGTGAACCTTCTCCTGCATAGTGTAGGGAATGGCCTGGGTACCTGTAGCAGGAGCGCCTGCCATTTTGTGTGCCATTTGCAGGGAGATGTGGAAGTGGCTCCGTGGCCTCTGCTGTCTGTTCTGTTACCCCTCCCTGGAGAAGATATTAGCTCCAGCACTTCCCCCAAGCCCTATTGTTCTGGTGCCAGCTATGCTGTCCTTCCTTCCTGTGATCTGAGTCTAGGACAGAAGTTGGGGAGACAGGGACCCAAGGTTATGTTCACAATGAGAGCCCCAAGAGTCTCTGCTGAGGCTGACATTCTTGATTGAGTTACCTAGCACAGGTCCTCTCTAGAGTCAGGTGAGGAATTATGATCTATGGCAGTTTGTCTCCATGATGCATGTCCTGAACTAAACCTCAAACCACAATACAAGGACACGATGTAGAGGGGAGGCAGATCTAGTTCAGGCTTGACTGCACTGTGTATGTACAAATGGAATGAACCCCATCCAGCACCAGAGGTTACAAAGAATGACTTACTGTGTACAAAAAATTCTGCACGTGTTATTTCAGATCTCGAATTTGTATTAAGTGTTTGTAGGATGTAGTATCCTGAGTCCTTCCTGGTGACATTCTCGATCAGCAGAGATCCATTATTGAATGTTGTCTCTCTACCACTGTGTGCAGACCCCAGCACACATGAATTGGTAGCTATTGCACATCTTGCAATTTCACGGCTCTTGAGCACCATAACTCCTGTGTACCAGGAAAAGGCTTGAACATTCTCAGGAAGGTTGTGCACAAGCAGAAGAACATTATCCCCTTCAGCAGAAATGGGTGGCACTGATTCAATGGTGAGCTGGGCAACAGCAGGAGGCAGCCAGCAGGTTAAAAGGGAGGCTAGAAGGGAAAAGAGAAATCCATGAACATTAGGACTTCTATATTTAATGGAAAGATGGAGCTTGTGTCCTGAGAAGACATGCTTATCACTTAGCCTGGCTATGTGGGTGACAGTGGGACCACCATATAGGAGGGGATGAGAAGATGACCTCTGCACCCTCTGTGGCCCTGAACCTGTTGCTTTCTCTATGTGGAATTCTCCCCTCAGGTATATGCAGAGCTCACCTCAGGTTCCTGCTTATATTCAGAGTATATGGGTTGAGGGGATGCCTCCCATTCTCTCTTTGTCTAGAGAACCCAGGCCTTCACGTTCTTTTTCTTTTTCTTTTCTATTTTCCCTCTTTGGTCCCAGTTTTCTGACTATTGTTGTAGAATAATCTTTTTGTACACTGTGAAGATTTGTTAGTCAAGTTGGTTTAATAAAAATCTTAATGGCCAGTACTTAGGCAGGATGTTCAGGGCAGAGAGGATACTGGGAAGAAGAAGGGTAGAGACATGGAGAATCAGCAGTCAGAGACAGGAATCAAGAAAGCAGCACTGGCATTATAGAGTAAAAGTAATAAAGCCACAAAGCAGAAAGTAAATTAATAAAAATGGGTTAATTTAAGTTATAAGAGATAATTAGAAACAAGCCTAAGTTGTCAGCTGAGCTTTCATAATTAACAATAAGTCTCCATGTTGTTTATTTTGGACCTGGCTGCCTGGACAGAAAAGTCCAACTACAAATGTCACCCACGTCTGGCCATATATATCCACATAAAATCTGAGAAAACTTAAACAAAGGTCCTAAACACACAAAAACAGAGCTGAACAGGGCTTCTTAGTCTTGTGTCTCTCATGCTGGCCATGGTATAGAGACACATCTCCCAGAAGCTGCCTGTATGATTGAGCCACCAGTATGCCATGAGCTAAGCCACACGGCAGGTTTAAGGTTTTACTCATGCGGACAGAAAAGGTACAGATATGCAGTATAGCAGGTTCATATGGAAAAATCCTCTAAACACATTACAATGTGTTTAACAATGTACATAGGCCTAAGGAAAAATGGGTATAGACACTCACAGAAAAAATAGCTAGTTTAAAAATAATAAAGTCTTTAAAGGGAGAGTGAAGTAATAGAAAATATAAGTCATGTAAGGATGGAATACACAGGGAGTCTGGATCCTATATGGTGTCTTGTTAACTTTGAATTTTTTAAATGCTAATGTAAAAAAGACAATAGCTGCTGAGAGACATTGGATTATGGAAACTACTAATTTAAACCAACCTATATATTTTTAAAATGTCTTAACTTCAAAATGGAAGTTGGGCAGTGTGTTGTGTTGGAGGAGAGGTAATTCTTTTGTTTCCATGGGAAACAAAAGTCTGTGTATTCCTTCCAGATTAATAGAGATCAGATTTGACCACAGGAGACCTCCTGAGTATCTTGGCTACAGACATGTGGGAGGAAGCCAAAAAATACTACAGGACAGATGATCTGTAAACTGATCCCTTGACATGGGAACAGCTCTGAGATGAGATGAGACATGATAAACCTTGTTGGTGACAGAGGCCTTATGACTTACAATGACATATCATACTTTCTCATGGATGGATAGATGCACATTACAGTTTGATTATACAGTCCAAACAGGTTTATACAGTTAACAGATGCCTTTTACCTGGCCAAACATAAAATAAAAATTCATCTTTTACTGACTTTTGCACACTGCATATTCCATACTTGTGTTAATGCAGATAAATATGTTACCTTTGAAAGTTAATGTGTTTTCACAGCAACAGGACCAGATACCAATGAAAAGGAGTGGCCCAGGTGAACCAGTATCTCAGAATGCTTCTGCTGCAGTTTCACAAGAGTTCTGCATCCAGAACAGCTTCAAGGCCAGCCAGGAATTCAGTTAAGCCTTGCACTTTCTGATTGCATGGAGACTGAACAACACATAATACAGCTAACTCTCCCAAGATTTGACCATTATCCCAATTTTCTCAGGGTCTTCTAAAGATGCCAGTCCCCCAGATAACAGCAATCAGTCTAGAGAACATGACACCCACATTCCCAAGAGGTGGGGTGGATGGCTTTTGGTTATTTGATGGGTTATAGATGCTTGTCATCATTTAGGGGGGTTGGTTACAAGTTGTTATTGGTAATGGCCGAGGATCTCTTTCTGAGGGAAAAGGGGGGGATACAGTATAAAAATGATGAGATAAAAGGGTGGACTGTGGAGTCTACTTTTAAACAAACACTGGCCTCAGATATTTTACATTGGTGTGGATTTTTGTACATTGATGCAAATTTAATGTTATTTTGTTATACTGTATATATGTTTCTATTCTTGTTTAAGATATTATACCTCTGCAGCTCATTTAAAAAGGTTGTATAAAGCTTTAGTCTTTGAAAGCTATTTAGAGTAATAAATACAGGTTAATAGTCATCTATATCTATGGAACTAATAGCCATGTTAGGTATGTTTTCAAGACCACACAGAGATGTATTTAAGATAGATAGGTGACCTTCAAACACTTAAAAGACCTACATAATATGACATTTTAAATGTTTTAATAGCATCAGGCTTTTCATTCCAATGACTCATGTCTTCTCCTGGTGTCACCAATCTACTTCAAAAAAGAATGAGGGACATCAAAGAACCTCTATATGGCATTTGCTTTCTTTTCGACAAAAGCTAGCCATCTGAACAGGAAATGCTGTTGCCTCAACGGCTGACATGCTATCCAAACTGGACCAGCAGGACACAAAGTAAAATGACTGCTGAACTTTGCTAAGACAGGGTAGGCTTCCCAGAAAAGTCTGTCAGATATTCTAGGCCTATAGGCCAAAGATGGATGCCTCAACATTGCAGAGGAATCTTGGGTGACTGTCCAGGCAGCCAGTGTTCCTGTCATTTTGGTTTTGGAAATTGCTTGCTCTGCACTTCCTGTTTACTAAAGCAATATTATATGCTTCTGGGGTCAGTCTTTGATGGAGTTGAAGGCTAGATAGTCATAGTTTTCCTTAAGGTACATTATATACATTATATACAGAGCTTTGGCCTCATCAAGATAGAATAAATAATGGAGAATTTTTTTCAACTATGCCAAGCACAAATGGACAGGACATTGTAAATATAATATGGCCTGTGCCTCAAGACTCTATTTTCCCTCCCTGGTGACTTTGGGTGGCCTCATGGTGACAGTTAATGCTAACTAGGACACTGTTTCAAACTGTAACTCCTTCTCCTCCATAGGAATATTCCACAGGAAGTTCCCTATTCTCCAGTTGAGTATCCCTCTTTGTTTGCCATGGTCATCCCATGTACTGGTGTCCACTCAGAGCCAGGATACAGCTCAAAGACGTCTACCCTGAGTATTACTTTTCCCACTTCCCAGATACTGAGCTCAGGGACATGGTGATGTCCACAACTGTGAAGAGTTAAGTAAACAGCATCATTAAAGCATAAGTTTCGCCGGGCAGTGGTGGCGCATGCCTGTAATCCCAGCACTCAGGAGGCAGGGGCAGGAGGATCTCTGTGAGTTCGAGGCCAGCCTGGGCTACAGAGCTAGTCCAGGACAGGCTCCAAAGCTACAGAGAAACCCTGCCTTGGAAAAAAAAAAAAAAGCATAAGTTTCATCCTGACTCAGGACAGGCCTCCCAGGCAATCACCTGCCTCTTCTGGCTCCATTGGAATCAGAACAGAAGTCAATTATCAGCTGAGACAAGACAGGATCTCAGAGCATTTGGGGAAAAAAAGCCATGAGCATGGCTCAAAGTTCTGGGTGTTCCTTCTGGGTCTTAGAGAACATGATAGCAAATGGGGAGACAGGAATACATGAATTAGTGACAGAGAGGAAAACTCTACTTGACCTTAAGTGAAGTATCTTTACCTGGGGAAGTTCCTTCCTCCTGGAAGAACCCATGTCTTCACATTCCAATACCAGTCCAAGGTGAGCCAGGAGAAATAGAGATGCAAGGAGAGGAGGAAGAATCATAGCAGGAATCCCATAAGAGGACTGGGATTTGTTGAGTCCATGACACAGGTTGGGAATTAATTTCTGTATCTATCCACAAAACCAAGGCTTAACCCAAAGTTCAATGCTGTAATCTCAGGGATCCAAATCCTAGTTTTCTTCACTTTGATCCTATTGACCCCAATGGCCAAGTTCTAGACACGGGAGATATAGGATCTACAAGTATTGGTAATGATATTGGGGATAAAGAGCTCTTGGTAGGGTATCTGGGGCTCTCCATTGATAAGCAAAGAGGACTGAGCAGGTGGGTGAGAGGCAACATTGAAGAAGAGGTTGATGTTTGACCCTGGATACAAATGCTACCTGAGAGGGATACGATCAGGACATTTGAACAATATGGAGCTAACTGAATGAAACCACATGTAATGCCTGCAAAGAAATGGGAAAATTCTGATGCACAGAAGGCACATCCCAACCAGAGCTGGGATGCAAATTAGAAGAGTACCCATGTATCGTACACAATCCCTTAATCCATCATTGGCACAACACACAAAAAAATCCCACTGGACTCGCATATGTGCACTGATCCTGAGTCTGAGATGCCCACTGTCTCCATCACCCTGAGCCTGTCTTGGAAGAAGTCTCCCAAGTCCATTCTAGCTCAATGCTGGGCCTAGATGCATGTGCTTTGGCTAGAGCATGATTCCCTGGCCAGCCTAGTTATCTGTGTGGTGGGTCTATGTTAATACCCAAGAGTGGCTGAATGTCCCAGCTCTAGGTCTCTGTATGTAAGCAGTTATAGATATGAAGAAACAAAAATTACTCAAGTAACATTCAGGCTCAATGGGTCACTTCAGGTGGCAGTCACTCATTTCCAGATTACACACTCATAGGGTCCTGTGTCCGTTGAGACACTGAGTAAGTGAGAGTCCTGTTGTCCTCAGACAGCTTCAGCCTGTCCTCTTCTAAGAGGCTTTGACCATTTATCCTCCACAGGTAGGTTGTACTCGTGTACATGTTTTATGCCTACCATCCTCGATCTCCATGGGGTTAGAATTGTCATTTGTGATGACATCTTTGGGTAGCAGTGTTGTGCAGACAACAGAAAGAAGATGGCCTGCTTTAGGACCTCTGACCATTACAAAGGCCTCTTTCAACCAGTGTCAGACTTTCTAAAATCCACTCCCAATCCTTATCCTTAGACAACCAGGCAAACGATGAATCATAGGCAGATGCAGGAGGACTTGAGTGAACAGACATGGTGTGTCTCCTGTGCTGTGTGGGAGAAACAATCTTTGCCATGTGTAAGCTGAGCTGCAGAGCTTGATGATGCAGACCTAGGGTCTGGAGTCTGTTGCCCATTGTCTCTTGTGGACTTCACTGACCCACTGCCTGCCTTACACCAAACAATGCTGGGTCCCTCTAGTTGTACTGATGTCCACTGCTGAGCCTGGCTCAGTGCCCTGAAGGCAATGATGTTTATAGAAGTTCTAAAGATAGGACAGAATAAGACTTCCTATTTAGCTTCCCTGAGAAGCACCCACAAACAGTCCTCAGGATTTGTGTGTACAGAAATCTCACACATAAGACCAGGACTGAGCCTGTCATTCTACTAAATGAACAAACTAGATCGTAACATAGGCCAATCTTCCCAGGCGTTTTATGGTGACTGAGATGATGCATGGTTTCCCTGCATACAAAGGATGAGTCACAGAATGATCTAGGAGAGGAAATATTATGAGTTAAAAGTGAGCTTAAAATAGAACCATTGTCTTGGCCTGTGATGCTGTCTTGCACAGTTAGGGGCCCATAGCAACATATTTCCTGAAATGTAAGTTGCTGTTTTCTTTCTTTCTTTTTTCCTTCCTCCTCATGTGTATGGCTGTTTTTAACTGCATGTGTATCTGTGAACCAAGTATGCCTGGTGCCCACAGAACCCAGAAGAAAGCATTGGACACCCTGGAAATGGAATTATGGTTTGGTTATGAGATGTCATGGGTGTGCTGAAAACAGAACTTGAGTCCTCTACAAGAGCAATCAGAGTTGTTAACCACTGAGGCATCTCTCTATCACTTCCGGGTGAGTGATTTAGAGGCAGATCTGACTGGTAGAAGGTAGTGAGCAAGAACTTGTGGAAACTCTGGATGGAAGGGACAGGTGTGTTTGGCAGATCTGGATTAGAAATTTAGAGCTCTAACTTTCTCCATATGAGACCATTGTTATTAATACCCAGGATCTAAGGCCAATCTCTGAAAGCATTATTTTTCTAAAGAGTACGATGAGGTGAGATGAGAGACAGATGTTATGTTGCTTGAAATCAGTGACTTACTGATCAAAGAGAGCCCTGTGTTCAATGCATGATCTAATGGAAAGGTGAAATCAAAGCCATGTCCTTTTTCTTTCTGGAGTAATGAGAGTGGCATGCCAGAAAACAAGTGATTTTCTGTCCAGTAGGTGGGCTTGGAAGTCCTGAAATTTTGCAGAAATTCTGCAGAGGCAGGTAGCTTAGATCTAAAGTCAAATCAATCTGTCAATTTGTTTTCACTTCCTGGAACAGACATTCACTCAAGCTGCTGATGACCAAGATTAACATCTGTGAAAACCAGTTTCTCCCACTCCACAGACACTGGAGAAGACCTTCAAGGAAAAGAAACTGGATACATGGTAGTACATAGACAGCTTGTCTGTCAGTCATGGGCCTGTGTGAGGCAGATGTACACACTGGGGTTTCTGTGTCTCAGTTTCCTAGTGATAGCACTCATGGTGAATGAATGTTGCCAAGGTGATAAGGTAGCCTCAGTATGAACAAGACCCTGACACAGGACAGGATAGCTGTCCAGATCAGCACCATCTGTTGCTACTTGCATGCAGGAGAGAATTCATTAGACTTAATCCCTGAGGACACACAGTCATCAGGAGGACCTATGTCCTCTGTCCCTCCCCTTGGGCTCCCTGACTTTTCTGTCTCATAGGCCCATCAGAAGAGTTGGCTAAGGACCTAAGCACTGGAGCAGCTGGGCTATCCATGCTGAGACTCAAAAGAAGATGCCCAGTTGACTAGTGGATGCCTGGGGACTGTTTGCTGGTGGTGAACAGAGGCTCCTTTAAGAGCCAGCTTCCTGACTCAGCATTAGTGGCAAAAAATCAAGGGCTCTTTTAAGAGGCTGTGCTACCAAACTCTTAAATAGGGTTTATGAGCAAAGGGTGGCACACTACTCAGAGGCAATATGGAATCAAAAACTCCCCAGAGTTGGTGTGTTAACTCTTGATGGTGCATCCACTATGAAGCAAGGCACTCGGAACCAATGAATTTCTGGAGTCAGACACTAAATCCAACCAAGACTTTGGTCCTAGCCACAACTGCTTAGCAGTTTAAAGGCTCATGAAAAAGATGGAGATATACAATAAAGACAGATTCAGACAAAACAAAAAGTCTAAATGGTACACAATGCATTTAAAAATATGCATAGGTTTGGGAGAGAAAAGAGAAGGTATAAACAGTCATAAAAAAAGAAATATATGCTACTGGTGCTATATTTAGGAAGTGGTCTCCTGTGCCAATGCATTTAAGACAAGTTCCTTTCCCTTCTATCAGGTTCAGTGTAACTGGATTTATGTTGAGGTCTTTGATCCACTTGAACTTGAGTTTTGTGCATGGTGATAGATATGGATCTATATGCAGTCTTCTGCATGTTGACGTCCAGTTATGCCAGTACCATTTGTTGAAGATACTTTCTTTTTTCCACTGTTCAGTTTTGGCTTCTTTGTCAAAAAGCAGGTGGTCATAGGTGTGTGGATTAATGTCAGGGTCTTCAACTCGATTCCATTGTTCCACATGTCGGTTTTTATGTCAATACCAAGCTGTTTTTATTACTGTAGGTCTATAGTAGATCTTGAGGTCAGGGATCATGATGCCTCCAGAGGTTGCTTTATTATACAGAATTTTTTAGCTATCCTGGGTTTTTTTGTTTTTCCTTATGAAGCTGAATATTGTTCTTTCAAGTCTGTGAAGAATTGTGTTGGGATTTTGATGGGGATTGCATTGAATCTGTAGATTGCTTTTAGTAAGATTGCCATTTTTATTATGTTAATCCTACCTATCCATGAGCATAGGAGATCTTTCCATTTTCTGATATCTTCTTCAATTTCTTTCTTCAGAGATTTAAAGTTCTTGTCATACAGGTCTTTCACTTACTTAGTTAGAGTTACCCCAAGGTATTTTATATTATTTGTGGCTATTGTAAAAGATAATGTTTCTCTGATTTCTTTCTCAGGGGAAACCAACAGAGACAGCTGACCTGATCTAATAGGAGCTCATAGGCTGTGGACCAACAGCTAAGGAGCCTGCATGGGACTGACCTAGGCCCTCTGCATGTGGGTGGCAGTTGTATAGTATAGCTTGTTCTCTTTGTAGGGCTGCTATCAGTAAGATCAGGACCTGTCCCTTTCACATGAGCTGGTTTTATGGAACTTATTCCTCATGGAAGAATGCCTTGCCCAGCCTGGATACAGAGGGAGGAGCTTGGTCCTGCCTCAAGGTGACATAACACCGTTTGTTGATTCTGATAAGAGGCCTGCCCTTTAGCAGCCTGGGGGTCCAGCCCTTAGTTCCACTACCCAGGGTACTCAGAGAAATGCTTCTCAGAAACAGAGGTGGAAAGATAACTTCATACACAATCTGAGGGTTATACTCTTTATTATTCTGCTCTTTTCTTTCTTTTCTTTTCTTTTTCTTTGTTTTTTGTTTGTTTGGTTGGTTGGTTTTGGTTTTTATGAGACAGGGTTTCTCTGTGGTATTTTGGTGCCTGTCCTAGATCTCACTTTGTAGACCAGGCTGGCCTTGAACTCACAGAGATCTGCCTGGCTCTGCCTCCCAAGTGCTGGGATTAAAGGAGTGCACCACCACCGCCCAGCTATTTTTCTGCTCTTTATTCTTCTGCCTATTACAAATTCCTATGCATATGTACATCCATTTATTAGTGACTTGTTAGCAATAAAAAGGTTAGAAGGCTATTTCCTAGGGTCACAAGCATTCTCTGTAGATATAATAATAGCTTTAATTGGTGGCTGGCAGCAGTTGTAGAAGTTCTGTAAACAGTTAATAAACTGAGTTTAAACCTTGCATCAAAAACTGATGTGGAAGTAAATACAAAGTGATAATTGCTTTTTGAGTCAGAGCAGGGAGATGCTGTGGGCCTCAATATCATCAGGGCCAGGAGGGGAAGCTTAGGGCAATATAGTTCACTATTAAGCTCTGAAGGACTTTGATTCAACAAGGCCAGACACCTGCAATTCTGCCCATGAGTAAAATCTGTGAAAGTCCTGCTTGTGGTCTATCCACAAGGACACTTTGTCTGGCCAAATTGCCCTGTCAGTAAGGCTAATTACAGAGAACAGGCTTCTAAGTGTCTTACAGTCCACATGGAACAATAGTTCTAGGTATGAAGCATATCTTAGTATATTTCTATCATCAAAATTATACAGCTTAACGAAAAGTCATCTTCCTGACCATCCACAAACATATGTGCCCATAAGACTGAGATGCAATCAAGTATGGTGATATTTTATTTGTACTGAAATGTGATTTTATTTGTACATTAATAAATAAAGTTGCCTGGGGGTCAGAACTAATAGCAAGCCATAGCAGAAGCCAGGTGGTGGTGGTGGTGGTGGTGGTGGTGGTGGTGGTGGTGGCACATACCTTTAATCCAGATCACATTACAGACAGATCTCTGTGTGTCAAGGATACAGCCAGCATGGAGACACATGCCTTTAATCTCAATACCAACCATAGAAGACTGGGAGGTCTGTATAGACAGGCAGTGACGAGGAGGTCATATGGTTGGGTTACAACCAATGAGAAGGCAAAACAGAAAGTCAATAAGAAGACAGACACACAGGAAGTAGGTCTCTTGCTGAGGGGAAGGATGGCAGCGGCAGGAAGGGTAAGAAGGCGGTTTTAAGTCTTACTACTTACTCTTACTACTGCTCTGACCTCTTGGGCTTTTAACTCTGCATTTGGTTCTATGTTTCTTATTTAATAAGACTGTTACATCTACAGTCAGATTACATGCACATGTCATATAAAATTAGTGCAGGTATTGAAGAGATACCACAGCTGTTTCTGCACAAATGAAATTGTAAACAGGAGCAACAGTTTTCAGAGTCGGTGGCCTTGCAAGCCTTGCCTGACAGGGTTCCTCCATCAGAAAATCATTCATCAGGTGGATTGACATCTGAATTATCAATTGCTATCTTCTGTAACTGTGTCATGGCCCACAATAGTTTGTGACATCACTCCCGACACTGCCCCTTTCTGAATGGAGGAGAAGTGGGTGGGGGGATAGACAGGAGGTGGAGGGAGGGAATGGGAACAGAGGAGGGAGAGAAAACTTTGGTTGGTATGTAAATAAATAGAAGTTCATCACTGGAAACATTATAGAGGCCACTGCTGTAGATACATATCCAAAGCAAGTGTCTTCCACACTCATGTGTTTACCAAACTCTATGTCCAGCTGTATTACTGTATGAGCTGTGACATTCATAGCAATGTGGTCAGGAATCAGTCTCCTGAAGCTGGGAAAGACTGAACACCCCCACCACTATTTATACTACTGTTGCTGCACCATGACCTCCACCAAAGCTTATGTGAAGAGGTGGGTTCATAAGAACAGAAGAAAAAACACCTTGGGAAAAATGGAAGTTGCACTTTAAATACACACACACACACACACACACACACACACACACATATATATTTAATGGAGTCAGGCCTACCTGATGCCCCCAGTGGGCAGAAGACAACCACAGGTCTGCATGGCAACCTGTACCCCAGACAAGTGGATGCCACACAATGTGATGGAAAAATAGGAGAGAAGGAGAAGCAGAGTGGATCGTGCACTGTGGAGAGAAGGGGAATTGAAGACACAAAGGTGGTGAAGAACTGGCTGATGTGGGTAGCCTATGATGCCACCCATGATGTCCATGTGATGTCTGGACCTGTGCTGGTGCAGAGGGACGTCTGTGGGTCCATGACCCTAACTCACACAGGATCTGTGATTATCCCCAATGCACATGTTACCACCAAAGGCTATGCGGATGCTTAGGATCTGGGCTACCACCTGAAGCCATGCTGTTGTCTGATGGTCACAGTGTCACTGAGACCATACTGATCTTAGTGGACTGTGCTGCCACTCAGGGGCATGGTGACATCTAGGCCCAAGCTGTAGCTGAGGACCATGTCTGTGTTCATGGCCCTACCTTAGGCAAGGTCTGTGTTGATGTCTGTGGGTCTTTTGACTACTGAGAACCTTGGAGAGTTGAACCTGGGCAACTGCTCTACATAAAACAGAGATTACTGTATAGCCTTAAGAGAAAATTGTTGTTTTTATACAAACAATTTGGGATTATCATCTGCCTATACTCAAAAAAACACTGCAAAAAAAGGAGACCTGAGATGATATAAATAACCATTTCCATTCCATTTCCATTCCAGGCTCCTCCTACGTAGTAACTCTAATGTCAGCCATAGCAGGGACTTTCACCCTTCTCTTCTGCTAGTTTACTGTTGGCTCTTGCAAAATTAATGCTTTATCTAGAAGATGATTCCCCCCCCCTCCAGAAGGAAGTAGTAAGAGAAGCTACGCCCAAATTCCCAAATTATATGTAATTTACTTTAAGGTTAAAACCTTCCTTTTTGAAAAAAAAAAAAAGAGGGGGGGGAAGTGCTATGGGATGTTCTGTATGGCAAATGTGTTGCTAATAAAACACTGATTGGCCAGTGGCTAGGCAGGAAGTATAGGCGGGACTAACAGAGAGAATTAAAAGAACAGGAAGGCGGAGCAGGAGACGCTGCCAGCCACCGCCAGGACAAGCAGCATGTAAAGATGCCGGTAAGCCACAAGCCATGTGGCAAGGTATAGATTTATAGAAACGGATTAATTTAAGATATAAGGACAGTTAGCAAGAAGCCTGCCACGGCCATACAGTTTGTAAGCAAATAATAAATAAATAAATAAATAAATAAATAAATAAATAAATAAATAAATAAATAAATAAAATTTAAAAAAAGAAGAAGATGATTCTTGTCTGGGTACCCTTAAGCTGATGGTTATCAGATCCCAGTATAAAGAGGTACCTATCACAGAGTCAAGGATTTGTCTTGGGATACAACTCAACTGGAGAATGTAAGGGTCACAGTTAACTGTAAGCCCCAGTTGCCCAAGGATAGATAACTTCCAGGACTGTTGGAGGTTGCTGTTTATGAGAGATAGCAAATCACATGTTTTAGCTCCCCTAAACAAATTTTGTCGACTCAACTGCACTGGATGTGCTTGATCACACTTAAGCGGGAGATAAGCAGGCAGAAAGTGTGTCAGGATATACGCTTGACCCTTGCAATGAGAAATACAGTAGCCTTGTGGTTTTGCCTTTTTAAGCCTCTACAAAATGTGACTCATCGCATATTTCCTAGGAATCCACAATGTGTACTGGGCCAGAGCCTACCATCCTGTATTTAATTAAAGCTTGGAGCAAGAAAATTGGCCATTTCTTTTAGATTTTCCAATTTTGTGGAGTACAGGTTTTTGAAGTGCGACCTGAGGATTCTCGGGATTTCCTCGTTGTCTGCTGTTATGTCCTCCTTTTCCTTTCTGATTTTGTTAATTTGGATGCTCTCTCTCTGCCTTTTGGTTAGTTTGGATGAGGGTTTGTCTACCTTGTTGATTTTCTCAAAGAACCAACTCTTTGTTTCATTGATTCTTTGTACTGTTCTCTTTGTTTCTATTTTATTGATTTCAGCCTGGAGTTTGATTATTTCCTGCTGTCTGCTCTTCCTGGGTAAGTTTGTTTCATTTTGCTAGAGAGTATCAGGTATTCTGTGAAGTGGCTAGTGTGAGATTTCCCCATATTCTTTGTGTAGGCACATGTAGGTAGTGTTATGAAATTTCCTCTCAGCACTGCTTTCACAGTGTCCTATGAGTTTGAGTATGTTGTGCAATCATTTTCATTGAATTCTAGGAAGTCCCTAATTTCTTTCTTTATTTCTTCCTTGACCCAGTGGTGATTCAGTTGAGAGTTGTTCAGTTTCCATGAGTTTGTAGGCTTTCTGTAGTTTATGTTGTTGTTGAACTCTAACCTTAACCCATGGTGATCTGGTAAGATATAAGGGGTTATTCCAAATTTTTTGTATCTGTTGAGATTTACTTTATGGCTGAGTGTATGTGGTCAATTTTAGAGAGCATTCCATGAGGTGCTGAGAAGAAGGTATATTCTTTTGTGTTTGGGTGAAATGTTCTATAGATGTCTGTGAAGTCCATCTGAGTCATACATGACATCTGTTAGTTCATTTATTTCTTGGTTAAGTTTCTGTCTGGCAGATCTGTCCATTGGTAGAGTGAGATGTTGAAGCCTCCCACTACTAATCTGTGAGGTTGGATGTGTGGTTTAAAATTTAGTAATGTTTCTTTTACAAATGTGTTTGTTCTTGTATTTGGGGCATAGATGTTCAAAATTGAGACTTCATTTTGAAAGATTTTTCTGGTGACGAATATGAAAAGTTGTTGGAGCCAGCTGACGAGTTGACTAGGGTTGCTGAGTAGGGCATGAGGCTGAGGAAGAAACAGAAACAGAAGAATAGACAGAGACAGAAAATCAGTGCCAGGAGGGCTTCTGCTCAATAACAAGCAAGCCCTGAGTTTATTTCACAGCCAGGTAATACAGAAACTGAAAGGCTAAAGTGGAACAAAGCACAGCACAGGCAGTCTAGCCTGTCCTTGAATCAAACATGTGCCACCTGCTAACATCAGCAGCCTGCCTAGAATTGGGCATTTGCTAAATAAATAGTTCTTTCTACAAGCTAATCAGGACTTTCTCACAGTCCCTGTTCTTTTCCTAGAAGCCTTATCAGAGCTATCTCACAGCTTCTGAAGAGACTAGAGCAAGCAAGCTTTGAACTCTTTTGAGTCAGAATGGACTTCAGCTTCATATAGCTAGAGTTTTCCTGCCTGGCCCACAGTCAGGATAAATATCTGTCACCCGCCAGTCCCACAGCCGCTCAGACCCTACCAAGTAAACACAGAGACTTACATTGCTTACAAACTGTATGGCCGTGGCAGGCTTCTTGCTAACTGTCCTTATATCTTATATCAATCCATTTCTATAAATCTATACCTTGCCAC
>CABHPQ010001442.1:24714-57127 GCA_902168405.1 Peromyscus aztecus | reverse complement strand
AGAGAGAGAGAGAGAGAGAGAGAGAGAGAGAGAGAGAGAGAGAGAGAAAGAGAGACACACACATTATTTAATAGGATGTATACTGAGTAAAATATGTGTATTAACTAATATTAGTAATTGAAATGTAACTTTTTTCTTGTGTCTTATCTTCAACAAACACGGAGACAATGACTATAATTTTATAATACATCCTAGGTTGACAATATTTAATATATGTATAATTATATTGTTTCTACAATGTATCATATAAAGGTAATATGTTTTGTGTATTATAAACATAAATTATATAATTATTAGTATTAAAATCACGTAAAGTGATTTACTGTGTACTAATTTAGTAACATGGTGATACACTACAAATATTTAGTAAGAGATTATGAATTTGATGGCATTACAAATGATTGGAATTTGTAAGCAGATTGATTTCTCTTGTCAAGCATGACTCTAAATACAGAAAACAAAATTCACTTTGTATCTCAGTCTGAGATTATAAAGGGTTTTGTTATTTTTTATTGATGCTGTTCATGTTTTTCTGAGATAAACATGCCCAGGGCAAAATTCATAGAATGTTTATTTTTTGAGATATTGGTGATTCTACAAAATTCGCATTTCCTTAATATCTTCATTTAATTGGTAACAATCTAAAAAAGGTCTTTAAAATCATTTCCTTCTCTTCACTCATTTTCTGTTATGTATTCTCTTCTTTCCAATAAAAAAGTTCCTGTTTGTTTCCATTATGACATTAAGTTGTCATTATAGTTTGCTCCTAGATCCGAGAGTCTACATACAGTCTTATAATATGATAAAGCATCCAATAGCTTATGAGTTCAGCAACAGTATAGCTTTTGTATTGAAGATAATTTTATGCAAAATATAAGGTACGTCAGTGTGTGCTTGGGTCTGGTACACTCAAAAAATATCCTGTGAGTACATGGGCATAGAAAATATTTTATTCTTTCCAAATTAAATCATTATGGAAATTTTCTATTGAGTAAAATTATACAAACTTTCTTACATACATAGAATTTAATTTTTCAATATTAATATATTGATACTAATTATGTATAATATAAAAAACTGAAATCATAATATTAAAATCATAATGATGGCCCCATATTTTTCTTAAAGGGTTTTGCTACAAGATATTTTCTTTAGAAAATTGAATCAAAATTATATAATGTATACTCCAGGTAGATATATATAATATTAAAATTGCAAGAAAAATATTTAAGGAAGATTTTGTCTTCCTGTTTTATTTTTTAATACAATATTAATTATAAACATGTGTCATTGAAATTTTATGATGAGAAAAATTTGAGTATTGAGAGCTGTTGGTAGCAAAAGACCATGGGAGTATACAGCAGGTGACAACTAGTGTTCAGAAGGTCAACCTATCAGAACAAGGGTTCTGTTAAAGGAAACCATCATGCAAGGCATTATGGGATTGCTACCTTTTGAATGAATTGGCTGTTTCTAGTTGTAAACTCCTTGTGCCATAACAGCTATGATATCTCCCCATTTACTATGTATTTCCATGCTATATGTACATGTAATTTCTTGATTGCATCTCAATCTTATGGCCACACACAATTGTAGATAGTCTAGAAGATGGTTTCTCATTTAACTATACAAATTTTATTATTAGAAAAATACTAAAATATGCTTCCTAAACAATACTGAGTCTATTGTTTCATGTGGACTATAGACACTTAGAGGTATTGTTCTCCATCCTTAGCCACTGACAAGGCAAAATTGCCCAGACAAAGTAGAACTTTCACAGAGTAGAATTGCAGATGCCTGGTCATTTTGGATCAAAACCCTTTAGAAGAATTACAGCAAACTAAAAATGATAGTACAGGTGTCTGGCCTTGGTGTATCTTAGTCCTTCAAGAGATCAGTAACATCTATGTTGCCCTCAGCTTCTTCTACCTGCACCTTCCAACTCTGATTCAAAATACAACACTTGGTATTTATTTCTACACCAGTTTTTAATGCAAGGTTTTAGGCTCAGTAGACTATGTATAGTTTCTGAGATTCAGGTGATTAACAGAAAAAGGCTGTTAACTGACTAACCATGTCTGGATATTATTAATCACATAAAATGTATTCTTTGCCTTTTCCTTAAATCTCACATTGGTTTAATTTCTTCCCTTGTAACCCTTGTAGCTATCCCTTAAAGAGATTGCCAGAACTTTTTACAACCTACAGCTTTTATCTGTCACCAATTAAGCTGACCAAGTTTTTGCCAAATGCTACTTTTATCAGAATACTTGTTCCTGAGAATTTACTTTGTAGTTTTTACTAACAAGTTCTTAATGAATGGAGGAACACACAAAAAAAAGAAGATGGAAAGAACTAAGTAGAATGAGAGACCAGAAGAAAGGACAGAGAGGAGCTAAGTATGAGAACAGAAAAGAAGCTGTGTAGATAGAATTGAATTAGAAGAATAATGTGAATGGAGTAAAAAAGTAAGTGTGCTTAGATTCATTTAGTATCTCTCATTAGATTCCCACCTGGTTGTTAGATTCTTCCATGGACCCTGAGAGAAAGCAATGGGGGTTGGACATTTATTGTTTTCAATACTTGAGAGACACAAAAAGATGATAACAGGACACAAAATTAAATCATGTGATAAGTAAGTTGAATATTGGTTTTTAAAGGAAGCCAAATAATATACTCTTTATTTTGTTGGAATCAATAACTGGATATTTTGTTTTCTTTTCTTTCCTGTTTTACTGTTCACCATTAGATCCAGATACAAATAAGGAATTTATTACTTTTGACTATTTGTTTATTTGTTTTTGAGACAGTATCTCACTATGTAGCTCTAACTGTCCTGGAACTCACTATGTAGACCAAAATGGCTTCAAACTCACAGGGATCTGCCTGTGTCTGCTTCTGACTGCTGGTATAAAGGAATGCACCACTGCACCAGGCCAGGAATCTATTACTTAATGGTCAGCTAATCAACTAGTGGGAAAAGATCAAACCAAGCATCCACTTAAGAAACAAACAGTATATATGTAGCTGGAGAATTTCTCTCCAGCTCCCAAGTCCTGCCAGTCCCGGAGGCCACTTATAAAATAAACACACAGACTCTTACATTATTTAAACTGCTTGGCCATTAGCTCAGGCCTATCATTGTCTAACTCTTACTCTTATATTTAGCCCATTTCTATTAATCTATACTTTGCAACGTGGCTCATGGCTTACTGGTACCTTACATCTTGCTTGTCCTGGTGGCGGTTCCAGGCAGTCTCCTCCTCAGCCTTCCTGTTCCCTCAATTCTTCTCTCTCTTAGTCCCACCTATACTTCCTGTCTGGCTACCGGCCAATTAGTGTTTATTTATACAGAGTGATATCCACAGCACATATATTTGTGGTACATAGTACTAGGTAAATTTACAGTATTTCTTCTCTGTCATCAACTTACAGGAACTATTATTTCACCATTGAGACTTTGTGATGTACAAGGAAATGGAAAACTACTTGATAGTAAGCTTTATGATGAGTTGATTGCAAAGATGCTTAAATTTTAAGCACAGTAGCTTATTTTTTGTTAGATAAGGATATTATCAAATGTGCCTTCAAGTACTACTTTAATAACAGAATTTGTATACTTTATTGTGCAGATTCACATATAACTATTAAAGATGGTATGTGCATTTTCTCCAAATCTATAGATGCTATAAGTCTAGAAGTATATATAAATTTATCAATTAAGTAAAGCATATGTATACATGACTTATTTATTGAGGGATATCTGAGGCTATTTTATTCAAAGCAAGTACATAAAAATGGTTCAAAGAATTGAATATGCTTCAGAATGCCATAAGCCAACCAACTTTATATCATTACATTTCTATTTATGGTTATTTTAGGATTTAATATCACCTGAGTTTTTTGCACATTGTTTAAGATTCTCTACACATATTGGAGCAAATTCATTATTCAAAGATTGGCTAAGCCAAACAATATTGCACTACAGCCTTAATGCATGTAATCAGATATTTCAAATCTCATTGATAATCAATTGAAGTTATAATTCATATATTATTCTAATTATTATTTCTTAAAAAATTAATTTTGAAGTTTTTTCATGAACTATTAAATGGTAAAATTCCTACACATGTAATACTATTTTTATTTTCAAACATTGCTTATTTTCCATGTTGGGAAAGCTATTCTTTCTCATCTATCAATATTCTTTTCTCTTTTTTATTCAGCGCATGCATTTTTCTTATTAACACATGGTTGCATTTCTTTGCACTGTCTCTTCTTAAGGAAATAGGTAATAATTAATTCTAGAGCTAAGCATGAGTGACCCTGTCATGGGAAGATGGTAATCGGTTTCGTCAGTTTCCATGTCCCAATGTGGAAGCAGTTCCATTAAGTTCTATAATAACAGATCACAGAAAGTAAAATAGAAAAGCCAGTATTAAAATTTGTCAATGGGTGTATTTATGATGCAATTTAAACCCAGGTAGATGGATATCAGATGCTATTTGATAACATTCTTAGCCATCCAAGATTGGAGAATGGAATTTTATTAAGTGATTACATTTCAAATAACTTTTTTTAACTTTAAATTTTTAATTAAGAATTTTTTTTTCATTTTACATACTAATTACAGATTCCCCTCATCTCTCCTCCCTCCCTTCCAGCCTCCCCCCACCCCAGCATACCTCCCATTCCCTCTTACAAGAAGGTAAGGCCTCTCATGGAGAGTCAGCAGAGCCTGGTATATTTAGTAGAGGCAGGTCCAAGTCCCTGTCCCTGTATCACGGCTGTGCAAGGTGTCCCACCACAGGTAGTGGGCTCCAAAAAGCCAGCTCATGCACCGGGGATGGATCCTGATCCTACTGCCAGGGGGATCCTTAAGCAGACCAAGCTGTTCAACTGTCTCCCTTATGCAGAGGGCCTAGTCCAGTCCCATGGAGTCTCTATAACTGTTGATCTAAAGTTCATGAGTTCCCACTAGTGTGGTTTGGTTGTCTTTGTAGGTTTCCCCATCATGATCTTGAAGCCCCTTGCTCATAGAATCTGTCTTCTCTATCTTCAACTGGACTCCTAGAGCTTGGCCTGGTGTTTGATTGTGGATCTCTGCTTCTGCTTCCATCAGTTACTGGATGAAGGCTCTATGATGACAGTTAGGGTATTCACTGATCAGATTACTGGGGTAAGCCAGTGCAGGCACCCTTGCCACCCACTATGTTAGCAGTCTAAGCTGGAGTCATTGTTGTGGATTCCAAATATCTTCATCTGCTGTGTGTTTGTTTGTTTGTTTGTTTTTAACATTAGGTATTGTACAAATGTAGACTAGGACTGCATTTTTGCTGGCCTACAGAGGGCCTAAAAGAAATGGCCATTAGGCTATGTCATGAGAAACGTTCTGAGCTCACCTTAGCCATTGAATTTTTTCTTTTTTCTTTTCAGTTCATCAGCCTCTACAGGCAGTGTAGTGTCCTCTAAGCATACTTCTAACAGAAAGCATTTTTCTCCCTTGACTTGAAATGTGCTGCTGTTTCTCATTCCTCTTAAATTACTGTGGACAACTTAGTATAATTGCTAACTAATTTGATCAGTCAAATCAAGTACCCAAGAAAATATGTTGAAGCTTTAATTTACTATATTTTAATTAAAATACAATTGCATTATTTTTCTATTTCCCTTTTCTCAGGCAAATTACTTCAATGTTTGTTCCATCTCAAAATTGTGTTTTTTTTTCTCTAGTAGTTATTGTTTCACACACACACAAACACACACACACACACACTCACTCATATACACTATATCTCATGAATATGATCTTCTATAGATATAGACTCTTGTACTTGCAATCAATTTTAGATAAGGTTTGTCATGAAAAGATGCAGAGACAGATGTATGTGGGGGGGAGGGGAAAGACAAATATTTGTGATAATGGCAGCAGTAATGAAGTGGTATTTCTATGAACCAAAGATTCACAAGATGACCATCTTAGTGACTTGTCTAGTGGTGTGATAAAACACCATAACTAAGGCAATTTAAAAGAGATAGTGTTTATTTGAGAGTTTATAGTTTCAGAGGTTTAGACTCTATAGTCAACATGGTGGAGAGTGTGGCAGCAGGCAATTAGATACAGATCTGGAGTAGGAGCTGAGAGCTCACCTATTGAGACAAAACCAGGAGGTGAAGTGAGACACTGGGAGCCTGCCCGCATTTAGACATCCCCATTAACAAGTCCTTGCCTCCTAATCCTTCTGAAATAGTTCTCCCAAATAGAGATGGAGAATTCAAATGTAAGTGTCAATGAGTTCCATTCTCATTCAAGCCACCACTATGATTAACACATCTGGTGGTTAGCAGACAGACAAAGGACAGATTTCTCCTCCTGGTAAAACTATGCCAAGTCATGAGGGAGGATGGTGGGGTTGTCAACTTCATTCTGGAATGCTTGACTTTAGAATGAGAGAGAAGAATTTTATTTTATGCCACCTAGTTTTATTAAGCCAGCCTCAGGATACTAATACAGTGCCATTGAACAGTCTTCAATATCTACCAACATAATATGAAAACTTTCAAAAATAAAGACAGGTCATAGTGAAGATAAGTCTGCCACAAGTTAAGCAAGGCAATCTGGACACTGGGCAATCATTCTGGTTTTAACCAGAGGCATTTTGTTTGTTTTATTTCTTTTTTGTTTTATCACTCTTTTCTCCTTAAAACCAATTTTGTTCAAAGCAAAAGAGTATTATTTCCCAGTATCAGAAATTAAAATTCCAGATGAGATTTTTTGTTACTCAGGTTATCCTCATTCAATCTTATTTTCTATCCTCATAACTGATTGAAATGAAAATCAGGAATAATAATAATTATTATTATTATAAATAATCTCATTCGTTTGTAATTAACTAAGATGAAAGTAAATGCTTCCATGTTTTGAAGGATAGTCATTTACATGAGCTTGTCACGTGCAAACTCTTACTTATGTAATGTGGAGGCCATGTGAAGTTTGTAGAAAATACCTGAATTAAGGGGAGTCTAGAAATAAAGAGCTGGAGTGTGAGGCCTAACCACCGAGGCAAATCAAAATAAGCACTAAGGCTGGAAAAAATCAGTAGGGCCAGGGGAGATATTGTAAATTCAAGAATTTTCCCCATTGAAAAATAAATAAAACAAAGACAATTCAGGATCAATGGAGCCAGGTTAAATTGGCTTGGACTGCTTTGCACTGGGGACCAATGAAGGAAAATCAGAACTGGAAGTTGTGTTGGTTTATTCTTAATTATTTCTTCTTTCTATACACTAAGCATTACTCTCTTAGCTCCTTTTTGATATCGACAAACTGCATTTTCAAGTGTCCCATTTTTCTAAACATGATTCCTCACAAGAAACAATAAAATGAAGCAAATCCCATGCTTCTTGTTTACCCAGCTCTGTCTAGATTGTGCTTTTCTATACAGACACACAGGTTATTTTTATTTCACACTCTGAAATATTTTTTCTGTATTTGCTGCTTTGCTGCTATAATTTTCTCTTAATACTGAGGGGCAGTTGTGTTACCCCATTCAATTTGATTTTTTTTCTTACATTTTCTAGGCCATGTATAATCCCCCTGTGCTTGGCTCTCCATCACTACCCTTAAGATGTCCTTCATCTGCTCACTCATTGTAGCAGTCTTCATTTCCTTTCTAGTCTGAAACTTTTATCCCTATTTTCTGACAGTCGATCTCTTTGAGAACATTCCCTTGCCAGGGAACCCATCAGTTAGCAACTATGAGTTAATAGCTTTCAAATTGATATCTCTAATCCAGAAATTACTATTTCATTAATTCATTTTTTCCCAATTAACTTTAAAATGAACATACTCATGTCTGAATGTGTCTAGTTCACGAATATAATTTCTCTTATATTCAACAGATTTCTTGTAAAATAAATATGTATTTATGAAAGCTGCACTTCTTTTATCCTTGCCAACATTGTCATTTTAGGTGTCTTCTCTCTTTGTCATCATAATATCTTCATTACTGGATCCTTTGTGCCCAATCTTGTTCCTTTAATCCCTTCCTCATTCTTATAACAATATTATAATCTTACCACATCTCCACAATGCTTAAAATTTTCCAGTATTTCTCAAACAACCTCAGAATCAAGTACAAACTCATGAAATGTCAAGGCATGCAGCACTGTCCTGAACCAATACCACACTCCCAACCTCATCATTTTAGTACTCGCCTCAGGAATAGAACACAGTACCGGGAGAAGGGAGTTTATTTTCTTTGCATTTAGAAAAGACTCCAGCAGAAATGCCTAGTTGCCATCAAAAGATCAATAGATAAAGAAAATGTATATGCCATACAGATTTATTCATCAACAAAAGATAATAAATATGTTGCTTTTGAAAAAATGATATAAACTGGAGATCACCATATTCAGTAAAGTAATCGAGACTCAGAAAAACAAATACCATATGTGGTATCTGATATGTACAAAATATAGACTTAGAGAATATACCTATACACAAAAACACATTGTATAATTTAATTATTAGAGAATTTATCTGTGGTTCCTCTTGATTATTAGACTTCTATTGTATCTATAGATTATATTATATCTGAATTGTGCTCTTTGCTTTTATATAATTAATTATATAAATATAAATAATTTAATATAATTATATAATTATTTTAGACAATTTCTTTATGTCTGAGTGTTATTTTAAAGCATGTGAACTTAATGCTTCACAAAATAAAAATCTGAGACATAAAGACATGAACACTTAGCCAGGCGGTGGTGGCGCACGCCTTTAATCCCAGCACTCGGGAGGCAGACCAGGCGGATCTCTGTGAGTTCGAGGCCAGCCTGGGCTACCAAGTGAGTTCCAGGAAAGAAAGGTGCAAAGCTACACAGAGAAACTCTGTCTCGAAAAACCAAAAAAAAAAAAAAAAAAAGACATGAACACTTTGGTTGTGCTATATATGAGTTTGTGTCATACACATGACAGGTCAGAGGAAGGAAACTATGACTGAGTATGTAGATAGTGATAGGAGTGCAGAACAGTGATACACATGCATGAAAATGTCATTCTGAAACCCATTGTTTAATGTGATAAATTAAAAAATATTGTGTATTGTAGCCAGAAGTTTTCCTGGTCCCACCCATTTTGCAGCCACTCAGACCCAAATAAACACACAGATGCTTACATTAACTAAAACTGTTTGGCCTAATGACTCAGGCTTTTTGCTAACTAAATCTTACACTGAAATTAACCCATAATTTTTATTTATGTTTAGCCACGTGACTTGGTACCTTTTTCCAGTTCTGTCTTCACATCTTGTTTCTCATTGCAGTGGCAGCTGACAGCATCTCCTGACTCAGCCTTCCACTTCCCAGAATTCTCTTCTCTGCTTGTCCCAATTTTTGTTGCTCTATTTGTATGGATGTGCACTAACCCTGAAGGTCTGCACTCATCCTTAGGTGTCTGAAAGACCCATTCCAGAGTAATGAATACCAATTGTGAAAACTGCTCAATTTGTTTCTACAGGACAGCACATTTTCCTGGTTTTCATTAGCTCTAGCTACCTTAGAGCTTGGTGTGGTAGTGCATACCTGGGATCCACTACTGGAGAGGTTAAAGCAGGATACTTTCTGCCTGGCTACCTGCCAATCAGCATTTTATTTATCGATCAATCAGAACAACACATTCACAACATACAGAAAGACATCCCCAGCAGTGTATTATATTCTCCCGATTTTGAGAATATATTTATGTATTGCAAAATTCTTATGGGTAGAGTAATAATTAAAAAAAAGAACTGGTAATCAGACTATGAAAGCAGAAACAAGCACCTTCATATCCTTTGTACAGACCTCTTATTGCCTATTTTCATCAATTTATTGCAACATGAACTCTGTTGCTCTGTCTTTGAGGGTTTGTTTGTTTGATTATCTGTTTGTTTGTTTGTTTTGTTTAGGATGGTGAGTGCAATTGTGTCCCATGGTGACTGGAGGAAGACGCTGAATGTTCTACTCTGTCACTCTCTGCCTTATTTCCTTGTGACATGCTCCTTCAGTGTACCAAAAGCTAGGTTGGTGTCATGTGCAGCCACACCTGACTTTGACTTGGGTCCTAGTGAATTATTTTCAGGTCCTTTTGCTTGCCTGACAAAGACACTTACACACTGAGAAATCTCATCACCCTCCAGTACCTCTTCTAACTACTAGGATGGACTACATAGAATCTATAAATTTAATATATAGGTTAATCTCTACTGTGTCTTGCTGCCATGCTACAGCATCTTTAAATATGAGAAATTTAAATTAGATTTCAAATCTATGTTCTTCTGTGATCTCATTTAATTTCAGTAAAAATAGATTTAATGAGTTAGGGATTTTAGGCTTATTTCAAAAGTGTGAAACATGAGACCCATGGGCATAACATTTGTTTTATTTTGTTCCTGTCCTTGGGAAGTCTTCTTGTTGCTGCTGCTGAGTGCATCTGACTTTCTAATAGACAGCACCTCAGATCAGGGACTTTGCATTTTTAGAAAAATCAATGTTTCATAGGCCACTGAAGATGCCACTTGTAACTGTGACTAATAGAATTTTTTACCTAAACTTCTTTGATTCCTGCTTTGACTGTGGTTTGTTACTAATTGTATGCCTTTGGACAGTAGCTTCTTATGTCCTAATTAAATAAAATCACCAGTATAAAATTAACTATTTGTAAAGTAGAAATAAAAAGTGTATTAAATTTTAAATGAGTTGATAGACAGACATTGAATAATATATGAACAAATGTAAAATTAATTCTATATTTCATCTGGAATAAAGTTTACCAAAAATAGGTAAATTTCTTCATCTGGGGCCTTCATCTGACATCAGCCATTAGATAAAAATTTGAGAAAACTTGAGAGGATTCAAGAATCATGAGAAGAAAATGAAAATATTTCTACTATATGACTAGAAATATTGTCAACATTAAAGAAACATGTCTAATTCAAAACAAACAACAAATGAGCAGTTAAGAGAATTTGAGAGACCAGCAATGGTGGTGCACACTTTTAATCCCATCACTCAGGAGCCAGAGCCAGCCGGAACTCTATGAGTTTGAGGCCAGCCTGGTCTATAGAGTGAGATCCAGGACAGGCACAAAAACTAAACAGAGAGACCCTGTATTTAAAAACCAAAAAAAAAAAAAAAGAATTTGAGAATCATAAAATGTAGTTAGAGAAGTGTGAGTGACTTTTCTTTAGTATGTATCTCAGAAGTAGCTATTTTCCTGTGCCTGCTTAGTCTGACTGTAGAATGTCTGCCAATATAATCCACAAGTATGGATCTTGCTCACTGCCCAGCCATTAGGATCTGTTAACCCTGATACTTACCCATGTGATTTTTTTCATAGTCGAAAATTCTCACCCTCTAGATACTGTGATAACTCATCTAGTCAAAGAGGAAAAGGAGTAGATATGTAAATTAAATTACACATAATCTGAATCTGCTGAAATGGATCTACACTATTTGTTTCTGAGTAGAAATCAGTATCCAATGTATACATAGTTCTGTGCTAATATATGTATATATATATATATATATATATGTTTATTGAGCAGCATGTGTGAATGCCTTTGTATATGTTTTTTTCAAATTTCTATGAATAAAACTCACAATACCAGAGATTATAAATTATACTGTACAGGGAACTCTCTAACTTAGCAAACAAGGCAACTAGCCTTATTGAAAATGGAAAACATGAGTAAATAGATATTTATCAATAGAGTATATAGAAATGACAGACTGGTTTATTAAATGATACTAATAATCACTAATCTGCATGTGGCATCGGTAAGATGCATTGAGGAAGAATGAATATAATAAGTGTTAGGAAATCTATGGTACTGTTGTTGAATTGTTGATTAGTTCAGCTATTAAGGAAAATAGTATATAAGTTCCTTAAAATTTTGAGAATAGATCTAGCCCATAATCAAGCAATTTTATTTCTGCAGGTATATCCAAGTAAAGTAAAATTGTAAAGTATATGAAATGAACAACTACAGCATAGTGATCTCTGCATTATCATTCACAATAGACAAGAAAAATGAAATAATCTGAGTCCATCTGTCATGAAGGAATAAAGAAAATGTGATATGCATACAGAACAAAATATTACATATGCCTGAAAAAGAATGAATTTTTCAGACAACATAGATTGATAGAGAGACCACAATGCTATGTGATATGTGTCAGATATTAAATGACAGATGTTGCATACTCTCAGGTGTGGAATTTTTAAGAAATTGACTCCATGAAAACTGAAACAGAATGATTTTTATTAGAAATTGGAGAAAGCAATTGAGACAAAGGCGCTAGAGAAAGCTCACTAGTGAGTGTCAAGCTGAATGTTGATAAAATCATGAAGCTTTAGTGTGCTATTGGGCAGCATTATGAACAGCATGTGAGCCTATGCTATATTAAAAAAATAGAGTACATATTTTCCATAAAGTAGTTACAACTATTTGTGGAGATAATATATTGGACTTGATTACACAGTGTGTGCACATGGATACACATAACAAAAGCACACTTGGTTAATATAAATAATTCTGTGATTTATGCATCATTTATTAAAACTTCAAAGTAGAATTACAATTTTAGATTGTTATAGAAACAAATGTTTTTTAAATAAAATTTAGTAGATTATTTTCTTTTTACTACAGTCTGTGTAACTTTTATTTATGTGTCTCCTTCTTGATATCAAGATGTCATGATTTACCTACTCAAGTCCTATGGAATTAGAACTGAGTGATGCTAGGTGTAGCTGAGCTACAAATGCTCTGATCAGCAGAAGCATAAAAAAAATCAAGATTCATATCTCATGTATTTTCTATTGCTAGTCACATTTGTTACGTTATAGATAAAAAAGAAATACTCATATTCAGTGAAGGAGTTTGATTACAAATCAGTGTGCTTTCCCAGGTTTTTAACAGGCACACTTATTCTCAGAGACACACTCAAATCCTCATAAATGATTTCTATTGCAGTCAAATATTTCAGCTGTCTGAGAGGAAGTGTCTCAGCGAGATCCTGACTGTGGATGGCAACTCCATTCTTTTTATATTGCAAAGTCTATTCCTTCAGAAAAAAGAATCCATGCCTTCATTTTCTATGTAGGTTGCCTGTCATCTTATCCACAGTGACAGAATAAAAAAATATGATCCCAGAATATCTGCAGTAAATTCTGCTGAATGCTAACAGCGGGCTCAGATGCGTTTCATTTCTGACCTTGTGAAATGCTTCTTTGCTTATGCAACGCCTTGTATATCAAACATACAAACTGCAGCGAAAGCTCTGGCTGCTTGCATATGGATATGTTCCAGGATACAAATGGTGTTCAGGTCAGTTACATCAATGCAATCTTTCTTCCTTTCCTTCAATGGCATGAAACTGCAGGAAATATTTCATTGCATTTTAATGGCATACAGAGAAGTCACACAGTGATTTGTTTCACGTGAGTGCTTGTTGGTCTACAATGGTAAGGAAAATTCAAACTCTCAAATCAGCTGATATTTCCAAAAGATATATGGATTATGGGATGGTTTTCATTCCTTTTATTAGCACATCATAATTCACCGTATGTGTATGTTTGTGTATGTGTTTTTGTGTCTGTGTGTCTGCGAGTGGGTCTGTGTGTCTGCTTACCTGTCTGTCTGTCTTTTTGCTACACTCTGTGAGTTGAAAGTAGATGCCCTAAACACTGTATTTGTTTGTGTAAATATAAGACAGCAAGGTTTTCATGTTTCTATATAATTTGACTATTATATAATTCTTAATCAGGAAAAATGTAGGATTCTAAAAGATGCAGAAATGTTTAGGCTTGTATCTTACTATAAAATCAGAAGAAATGGAATATTAGAACTTGCAATATGTGGCAAGTTACATCATATTGTCTTTAAAACTACATGTTCATTCTCAGATTTTTCTGTTTACCTTTTTAATGGACATGGTTTATATTCATGGTTATGATCATGATTTATGTGTTCTATAAAATCAGTTATTTATCATTTATGATCTGGGCATGACAAATGATACATGCTTGCTTCGTTTTAAGAACTATTCTATAGTAAAGTTAGTAAATTTTAGAAAAACAAAAATTTACACCTCTAATTTACTTCTTTACCTCAAGCAGTTATTTATCATCCTCAGGATTTATCTCTAAAGAGCTAAGAAAATTTTTCAAAAAGGAAACTGTGTTGATGTAGAAATGAGGTTCCCCTTGGCTTGAATATAATGATGTTTTGTTTTTGTTTTTGTTTTGGCTGTTTTGTTTTTTGTTCATTTAATTCTAGAAAAGCAGAACCAATTCACATGAAGTAATATATGAACTGAAATCACATATTTCATAGATTGAAGAAACTATAAAGAACTAAAAATGGGCTGAAACTTTCTGATTATGGTGCATGCGAATAGTCTTTATTCTATTCAATCACTGTTTTCATTGCCCAGCTTCTGCAATAGCTGCTCAGGGAATACACAATCCTCTCTTAAAAGCTTCAGTGAGCTGGATCACAGACTTGGTCACTAGGGATGAAGATGATAAATAAAGAATTCCTGCTCAGGCTTTCTGCTGAGTCTCCTCATTCTTTAGATCTTGTGGAGTTTCCAGTCTCTGGAAGAGATACCATTGATGAGAAAAATTAACACAGGGCTCGCTAAGGAAGGACTAACAGAGACGATGTCTTGGGACATTGTATTTTCATTTTAAAATCACCAAGTTACAGGAAATATAAATAAACATTAAAGATTATATTTTATGGATCGATTGTTTATATGTTAATCATACATATTTCTTTAATTAAAATATGCACTGTGGTAATTATACATATTGCTACCTTTGTACTTTTTAATCACAATATAAATAAATACTTTTATTTAGTAAAATTTTAAAAATTGTCATTGGGCAGGAGAGAGGGCAGAACCACTAATGGTCAAGGTTCGTAACCAAAAGATGAGAATGGGTATTGTAATTTAGATGTTGTAGAAAGTAGCTAAATGTATATCTCATTAAAAACTAGCTATCAATAAAAAATCACATTGAATTAAATTCTGAATTGTTATGCTTTCATTAACAAATTAGTTTCTTAGTTTTACTTTTTAATTTAAAAAGTGTATAAATTAGATATAGTATATCCTGATGACACTCATTTACATTTCTTTCTTCTCTCTCCCAGAAGTTTTACTAACCCTCTTTCCTACAAGTCCAATTTTTATATTCCTGAGTTTACCCAGGATTATGTGTGTAATAATGGGTTTAGAACTATTCTTTGGATCCTGGGAAGCTCATTAATGGGCACATAACAGAAGATAGAGACTCCCTTAATAAACAATCTATCAATAATTTCCAGTTCAATCTTAAAGGGTAGTGCACCATGAACTCTATTCACTCACCCTTGACTAATTGCTGTCAGGGCCAGTATTTTGCAGACCCAGTGAAATAACAGCATCAGCTGCAAGTTCTTTACTGCAACATTTGTATTTTGCCTAGGGGATAGCAACGCCCAGCCTTTCTTCCTTTCTTCCAGCTTTTACATACTTCTTGCAAGGGTTCCTAAGTCTTACACAGGGTGCTATATTTATCTTGTTTGGTCATGATTTCAAGCATCACTTATTCTCATCATTTTAGGGCAGCTTTGTGTCTCTGTGTTCACTGCCATTCATTGAGCAGTGTGGCTTCCCTAATTTAAGTCGAGAGTAGAATTTGTCTATGGGTATAAATATAGATATTCAGAAAGCAATAAGATGCTACATCTATTTAAATACCATTCTAGTAATTATATTGCTACAATGACAAATGTATTAAATGAGATAATCTACTAATAAGAATTATCCAGCGATAAATTATCCATTTATTTTTAACATTGATTTATCTTTTTCCTTCAAAGAGCAAAGTGTGCCATTATTTTGTTTAAAACAAAATATTTTTAAAATGATAACATTGAGATGAACACAGACAGTACTAGCCATCGTGTGGAATACATATTGTAATTGTGCATATATGTGTGTATATATATATATTTGTGTGTTTATGAATACATATATACATGAATATATGTAAACATGCATAAATATAAGCATATACATATATATGTATGCTTATGTGCTTATGTATACATATATGAGTGTGCATGTATATATGTATGCATGTACATACACAACACATATATGTTCTACATTCAGAAAAGTAGAAGAATAACTCAGAACATCAACCAGACACAACTACCAAATATTCTATGTGAAATTCAGCAATATCTTACATGAAATAGTATCATTCTATTTGATGAATTCTGTCAAGTTAAATAATTTAACCATTACAAAGTAAAAAAAAAATATGTATTTTACCTTCTTCTTGTGTTTCAATTAGTAACATAACTCTTTGAGATTCATGATTAAGTGTTCTTAATAATTCCAGGGGTAGAATTGAGTACTTATCTTGGATATAGCCACTAATTTAGGAAAAAATCTATGTAGCTCAGGCTGACCTTAAATTTGTGAACATCATATCTTAGGCTCTAGAAAGCCATGATTACAGATATTTTCTACCATATCTGGCATAGTTTTTAGATATACCTGTGTATACACATAACATAAAACAGAATTATGATATGATCTGGAACATGATTCAGCCTATATAATATAGGAACAACTTTTTGACTCAAAGCATTCTCAAGCAAACAAATAAACACCACCACCAACAAAACCAGTAGATGTTTGTTGCCCCTGAATGTACTGAGTGATTTGTAATGTTCAGATCAAATATTAGATATGCTTCTTATAACATCTTAAAGTTACATTATAAGATATTTGATATTTTTTCAAAGCAATAGAGTGAAATTTGATGGAAGATGTATGCCTTCTTCAGTTAATCCGTTATTACACTAGCAAGCCTAGCTACCCAAATGAACAAAAAACATATTCTTTGAAGGATATTGGCTACATTAACTTTATTTGGTTGAACAAAACGTACAAGTAGCTGGGCAGTGGTGGCGCACGCGTTTAATCCCAGCACTCGGGAGGCAGAGGCAGGCGGATCTCTGTGAGTTCGAGGCCGGCCTGGTCTACAAAGTGAGTTCCAGGAAAGGCGCAAAGCTGCACAGAGAAACCCTGTCTTGAAAAACAAAAAACAAAAAAACAACAAAAAAAAAGTACAAGTATTTTGCCAGAAAACTTAGTTGCCACTGTGGTTTAATTCTCAAATATAAATTAAAATACACCAATTATAGTAAATGCTTTTTATATCTGTTATATGATATCATAGGAAAGCAACTTATATAAGGAAAGATATTTGGGACTTATGATTCCAGAGGAATAAGAATCCATCTCCATCCTTTTGGTTAAATCTTATCTGCAAATGAAACTGGAAACTGAGTGCCAAGGGCTCACATCCTGAAACACAAACATAAATTAGTGAAAGAGAACAGTGGAGGGCTAAAACCATTTAATCCATAAAGCCTCCTTCATGTGTGCATACCCTCCAACAATGCTGTGCTTCCTCGCCTCAGTAAACAAAATCACCAATTTGAGACCAAGTGTTCATTGCCCAAGATTGTGAGAGACAGCTCATTCCAACCACAACACCAAAATTCATTTTTCTTTTTATTTATGAGACTTTTCAAGCAAAACAGAAAATTGAATTATAAGAAAGATCATAACTTCATGTTGCCCAGGAAAATTAACTGCATTATGACTATACAGATCCTAAGTTCACTGGTTCTAACATTAACTTGAATACTAAGTTTTACATTAGCTGGGATGGTCCCATAACAATTATCTGATAACTGGAGTCATAAATATGATATAGTTTAATGTTAGTTCAAAAGGAAAGCTCTCTTTCTCTATATCCTGGGTCATGGAAAGATATTTGTAAATGGGACTAATCTGTACTGCAGGTGGTATTTGGAAGGGAATAATACAAATTATTTCTTCAAAGGCAGATTATTCTTTGGTAGAACCTGAGATAACTCACAAATGAACAATGCATAAGAAATGTCAATTTTTCCAATTTCAATGTATGGTGGTGGTGCACGCCTTTAATCCTAGAACTTGGGAGGCAGAGGCAGGCGGATCTCTGTTAGTTCAAGGCCATCCTGGTCTACAGAGCGAGATCCAGGAAAGGCGCAAAGCTACACAGAGAAACCCTGTCTCTAAAAACCAAAACAAAAATAAATAAATAAATAAATAAATAAATAAATAAATAAATAAATAAATAAATAAAAATAAATTCCTAGGAGGATCATGATAGATGTTGAATTCCTGGTAGAAAATATATGTGATAAAATGATATTATAAACTTATTGACTTCTAGTAGATGTAACTAACATAAGAAAAGTAAATAAAACTGCAGAAAAAGATTCAAAACTTTGAGTAGTTTTGTTGCATTATTTCAATTACAAACTATATTATTTACTTAGAAGATGATTTCAAAAAGCTTGTAGAAACTTACATTTAAAAATGTTTTTCTTTAAACACTGCATTGTGTGCTACTAATTCATAACCTAGCTTTAAAAAACATATTTGTATAGTATATAATACTTGTATAGTATACATATGATATTCATATTATATATACTAGTATATAATACTTGTAAATAAATGCCCCCAAAGCTATGTTCATTGGAATAATTTTAGGTGAAGAGATAACAAGGAAAAAAGAAATAATGATTTATCATGAAAAGTTCTGGGAATCTTGTACTTCATGCCATTCTTTCAGACATCACATTATAAGGAAGCACTAATACTTGGGGGTTTTCAATGACATGTTAAAGTATGCAGATGTTGTCTTAATACAAGGAGAATCTAAAAAATTGAGGTTTTTTTTGTAAGTGCCTGAAGTTCATTTTTGGATTTTATAATTGCTAGATTCTCTTTTCTTCTCTCTTTATAACCTGTAAAAAGCAATCACTTCTTGTCCTTTTATAGCTGTTTTGAACTACATTAAGTATATCATATAGTGTGCCTATTTAAACTTTCTAAATTGAAAACTTTTAATATATGCACATTCTTGAAATACTTAAGCCAGTCAGGAGAATGAACATTCTGTATATTCACTCATTAGTTCATGGAAAGTCGATGGTTTATCTGTTTCTTGAAATTAAAATATTAAGTTCAAGATGTTAGTAGGGCCATTTTTTTTCTAAATGCTCCAGAATAGAACCTATGAAGTTATGTTCTCCTGCTAACACCTCTTTCCCTAACACTTTTTGCTGATTTATTTCACATGTCATGACTCTGAAAAACTCCGCCACAATAGTGGGTTACCTCTTTCTTCTTCTAAAGGCATTAGTGATCTGGATTAGGCCCTGCCATGATGACCTGCCTTTGACTTGTTTTTATCAGCAAAGATCCTGGTAACAATTAAGATCACATAGATAACTGCTGTGCATGAGAGCTTAAAAATATCTCTTTAAGAGACACTAGACAACTTAAAACAACCAACTCCACAGGGTCTTCATTTATTCCATATTAAATGGAAGGCTCTAGGGTAACAGTGCAATTCCTGTTATTTCTACAGTTGGGTGTGTCTGTCATGGACAGGATCAAAGTCAAAACCTGGCATCTTAAAAGACAAAGAAAAAAAACTAATAATATATTTATCATAGATACAAAAATATATGATTTTGTTCCCACTGTGATTTTTAACTTAAATGATTCATCAATATTTAATTTGAGAAATGTCACCTAGATACCTAGACTTCACTGTAAACCTGACATATGGATTCCTGAGGAAAAATGTTATTTCTTCACTGCATCCATGTAGTAGTAGTAGTAGTAGTAGTAGTAGTAGTAGTAGTAGTACCAATTAGTGACATACTTTGTTAGGTACATGAGCTCTAGTATTTTGCACCAGTTCATACAGAGTTGAACTAAATTCATTTTCCCTCGTTATTTAATTTGCCATGCTAGTATAAACTTTCTTTATCCTAAACAATATTAGCTCCCTCTAATCTGAATACCATAACAACTTTGTAAATCTATTATAACTGATGCATAAGAACACTAAATGAAAAAAGTTATAATAATCCTCATCAAATACACCCTATGTAATAGTGCAGTTTCTTTATGTTGAGTTACATCTTGATCAAGTATTGAGTGGTAATTGCTTATATCTTAATATCCCATAATAACGAAGACTCATATTATTAGAGGAAAGTTGCAAATATGCCAATAGAAAAGTCAACTTTCTCTAGCTGATTGCTGATAATAAGCTGTCCATACTCCAGCAGATGGTGTCTCACATCTATGTGTATACAGGGATCCTTAATTGGAATTAGTGAATTCAGTGGGTTATAGAAAAAATAAAGGGAAGTTTTTTGGCTGTAAAGAAAACTGTATTATGAAAATTGTAAAGAAAAGATTGAATCTAAAAAGTAATTTAGGCAAGTTGAACCAAACTTGGGCAAAACCTCCATGGTCTTTATAATGTGTGGATCCTAGCTTGTAATGTACACATGTATGTATATACACAGGAGAATAAATGTGGGTGAACTAAACCCTGGAAAAGAGATCAAGAAAGGGCGAAAAGAGGAGCTGAGGAAGGTGGAGAGGGATAAAAGAACACATGGGACATAACATCTAAAGGGGGGGATTTGCAGAAAGAATTTCAGTGGGGAAAGGAGGAGGGAGATAAGTAGAAAGGATAAAAAAAGACTTTGTTCAAAACTGCCGTAACGAGATCTAATATCCCGCATTCTAACTTAAAGATGAAAATAAAATAATAAATTAAAAGGGAAAATGTAATAATAATAATAAAGGACATATGCTTTTGTAAAAAATGTGCTTTACAGAATTCTAGAAACTTTTAAGTATAGGACACACATAATTCAGTGTATTGGGTGGTTTATCCTTATTGTTTGCCCTTGTGCCTTCATGTGACTTTATTTTCAGCAACAATCATCTCATATGTTGAAGAAAATTATATCAGACTACGTGAACAAAATGTTTACTCTGAAAGCTTAATAACAGCCACTTTTGATTTCCCAGAAGTCCTTGTTGTTTTTCCTTAATCAGAATTTCTGTGTATTCTTTGTTAATTGTTTTCTGAATACAGCATAGTGTTTTGAAGTAGGTTATAGACTATTCTTGGTCATAGAATGTAGCAATGACAAAAGGGAACTTTAACAGGAGATGGATCTAGTAATACTTGAGAGTAAATCTCCCAATCAGAAGCATGCATATATTTAAAAAATTATATATCATATATGTGTACTTACATGTATTATAATATATGTGGATATCTATTTACATCATTTCCACTTCTTATAATTCCTCTTACATGAATGAGACTCTCTTTTTACATAAATAAAACCTCTGAATCCATTTAGTGTTGGTTGTATGTATATGTTTTTAATTCTGATCATTTGGTTTTAGATAACCAAGTAGAGGAATTATCCATGGGGAACATTTATTCTTCCTACAAGCAGTCATTAGTTAAGTACAGATCATCAGCAGGAAATGGGGTCTTGTGAGGTTTCCCATTTTAGGTTAGAATATAAAGTGATGGTGTCATGGTTCAGGTTATGTTTAGTCAACCATATTGGTAAGATTTCCTTAATTAGCTTCCCTGTCATACATAGAAAATGCAAGCTGTCAGAATACCTGTGATCCACTGGGTTTTACAGAATTTCTATTCTCTGCTCTATGGTGTTTCCCAGGTATTCCGCATAGTGATTCAGTTGCAAATATATTTACTAGGGATGGGCATCCCATAGTCATTTTCTCTCTGCATTTTCATCAGCTCGACCTTTCTATGATTGTAGTTGTTTGAACAAAAAGTCCTCCCAAGGCTTGAACATGTGAATACTTAGTTTCTGCTTGTGGTTGTTGCTGTTTGAAGAGCCTTGGTAGTTGTGACCTTGCTGGGAGAAGCGTGTCACTGGGAGTGGCTTTGAAGTTTCACAGCCAGGCACCATTTCATGTCTGTTTCCTTCCTGTGGCTCAAGTTGGGCACTCTCAACTGTTCTAGTCACCTTGTTTGCTTGCTAGCATGGTTCCCTATATAATACTGATAGTGATGAACTCTTATCTCTTTGGGTATGTTATCCCATAGAAACTCATTCTTCTATAAATTCTCTTAGTTCTGGTACTTACCACAGCAATATAAAATTAATTAATGCAGATATTGGTGCCAGAATCTTTGGCATTGATATGACAAACTTGGCCTTGCTAGGTTTTTTGTTTTGTTTTTTTGTTTTTGTTTTTTGTTTTGTTTTGTTTTATTTTGTTTTGAATGAATGCAGAAATCTTTGGGACCTTGGACTAGATGAGTGAATGAACACTATAACCAGATCTTAATAGGCCATCCTAGCAAGAACCTGGAAGACAATAGCTACATGGACTTGGGAGGCCCAGATCCAGACCTGTTCAGAGCAGAAACAATCTCAGTAACTGGGATAGCAACCCTTATAATATTTTTGACAAAGAGTATAGCTGTTTCTTCCTTGGACCTATAAATTTGGCCCAAGATAAATTTCAAGATAATCTCCTCCTTTGGTAGAGGAGATTTCATGACAGATTAATACTGATTCTGTTTAATGGCTATTAAAAGTCACTTTTTTTAAAATTCCTTGTGGCAGCTGGAAAGATGGCTTGGCAATAAGATCACTTACTGCTCTTGCAGAGGATCTGAGTTGGATTTACAGAACACATTCCCAGGAGCTCACAACCACCTATAATTCCAGGTCCAAGTGGGACAACTGGCTGCCACAGGAACCTATGATCATAGGCGTATACTACACACACACAGTCTAATAAAAATACATCTTAGACAAAAAATAAATTTCATTTGCATATCTCCAAAGGGCAATTATGTTTTAAAGTCCTTGGAAACCCTTTTTGCAATGAGAATTACAACTGTTGGAGATCTGTAAGGAATCCTAACTAAGTAGAACCACACAGTCAAACCAGACAAAAGACCTTATCTAGAGTTACCAAGAATATCTATATCTTTAAGACATAACATTCTTTAGCAGATATTGAAGGTCATTAGGTTGATAAGAACTATAATCATGAAATCTTCGGCACCTTCAAGAAGATAAGAACGGGTTTTGAAGGCCAGCAAGGCAACAGTAAGTGTGCAGGCTGGGAATGGAAGGTCTCTATCGCAAAGAATCCTCACCGTCTGATTGTAAAAGTCACTTTTACACAGATGTACAATGAAAAGAAGCAAGTGGGATATAAAGAAATATAAAATCTACTGTGTGAAGAAAAAAGGCTTCCAACACCAGCCCAAGCTTGTTTGAAAGAAATAAAGAGTGTAAGGAAAGACTTGATCTGTACTGTAATAAAGGGAAAGGTGTCTTGAGGAAAAGATGCCAACTACCTAAGCTTCTGTCTTGTGAAAGAAAAGACTTAATGGATTCCATGCTCCTAGAAAGGAACACAAAGAGATGCTTCTCAAATGTGAATCAAGGGGGCAAATGTCTGTCACAAGCTGGTGGCCAAACATGACAGTGTTTTCCACAAGATGCTGGCATTAGAGTCATGATGTATCTAAACAGAGGGGGTTTGGAATCTCCCTCAACTGTGTCAGAGATCCTGAAGTCAACCATATGGCAGTAGAGTCTATGAGTGCAGAACCTGAGAGACCATTCTGTGAAACTGTGGAAGTAAAAGAAATCTGGCTTGTATTAGAGACCTCAAGATGTTGGAGATGCCAACTGCTTTGAGTATCTGGTAAAGTGTTGTTGGTTGTCTTTTACTCTTTGCTCTTTGCACTTTGGGGTCCCACTACCCAACTCCCAAATAAATATATGGAGACTTCTTCTTTCTTGTGAATGCCTGGCTTTAGCTTGGCTCATTTCTAGTCAGCTTTTATTAATTAAAATTTTAACATCTATCTTTTGCCTCTAGACTTTTATCTTTCTCTATTCTAAATAACTTTCTTCACTTCTTATTCCATGGCTTGCTGTGTAACTGGATGCCTGGCCTCTGGTGTCTTCTCCTTCTCCTTTTCTTGCTCCTTGATCTTCACATTCTTCTTCTATTTATTCTCTCTGTATGCTAGACCTGCCTATCCTTTGTACTGCCTAGTCATTGGCCATTCAGCTCTTTATTAGACCAATCAGGTGCTTTAGAAAGTCAATGTAACACAGCTTTACAGAGTAAAACAAATGCAACATAAAAGAATACAACACATCTTTGCATCATTAAACAGTTGTTCAACAGCTTAAACAAATGTAGCACATCTTAAAATAATATCCACAACATTTACCCCTTTCTGTCTAAATAAAAAATGAAAAGTTTTAACTTTAACATAGTAAAACAATATATACAACAAAATTGTTCCTGCCAGGAGCAGATGTATCTCATTGTTATGAAAATCCTTATGTTAACACAAGATTTTAAATGCCATATTCTTCTATAGGTCTTTGAAGTGTTTGAAGACTATCTGTCTGTCTAAAATATATGTTTAACCTTGAAACAAACCTAATGTGACTACAAGTTTGATTATCTTAGATTAACTACTAACCTCTTTCTTTTCTTAATTATACATGTCTTTTTTTAAAATTAACTGCATAAGCGTAATACATCAAACAAGAGTACAATCATATATACAGTATAACAAAAATAACTTTAAAATTTGTATCAATATACCAAAACCCATGTCAATGCAAAATATCTGAGATTAATAGTTATCTTTTTATTCTATATTCCTATTTGCCTAAATGGTAACAAATATTAATAACCCACCAAGTAACCGAAGACCACCCACCTTGTCTTTTGGGAATGTGGGAGTCATGTTCTCTAGACTGTTTCCTGTTTTCTGTGGACAAAGGCATCTTTAGGGGTTCCTGAGTAAGATTAAGATAATGGCCAAGTCCTGTGAAGACCAGCTGCAACCTTTGTTGATATATATCACCTGTCAAGTTTCACAAGGCATTCCCTGATCAAACTAGATTCATATTAATCCTGAAGGAATCCAAAGCCTCTCATTTCCTGTGGAAATAAAAGCAAAATCCCTTCTCCAAAGCAATGCATTTTTTGAGGTTCATTTTAAAGTAAGGTATTCTTAAGATAGCTAACCTGGTTTATTTCAGCTCTCCCTCTTACAATCCCATGTCTCTTAGCAGCTATCCTTTGATCATCAGTAATAAAAAAATTCAAGATCATTACAGCAACATACAGGATCCATATTCCCTGTGTATTATCCATCTCTATATGGCTTATTCTTTTTTATTATTTTACTTCTTTCTTTAATGACTTGACTTTGTTATGATTAAAATATTTCTCTGTATGGCTGTCTATAACCTTTTTCTTTCTTTCTTAAGTCTATCCACATGGTAAAACACATTGGAACCTGTTTAGAAGTTTGTTTGTTTTTCCATCTAGATCTGTCTTCACTGTCTATCTCTAGTCTTTTTTTGTCTGCACGAGCAAAAGACTGCTAGGCAGCGTGGGTAGGACATCTGTGCAGCTTTGGCCACTGGTTCCACATGCTTCCAGGGTCATGAAACCCAAGCATAAGCCCGGGCAGTGGTGTGATACCAGGAGCTGCATTCAATCCCCAAGCTCTGGAATACCAGTGCCCTGTCCTGTGGCAGACATTTTTTATTTAGATTTTTTGTTCCTTCTTAAGTTACTAGCTGCTCAAGGGCTCATTGTTAACAGAAACTTACTGGCAGAAATTCTTAAAGAAATTGTGTCCACTTTTTTTTTTTTTTCAGGTTTCTCAGGCCCTACACCAAAATACGGGCTCCATTTTGTGTGCCAATATGTTTCTGGTTGTTTTTACACTTTGCTCTTTGCTCTTGGCTGGTCCCTGGTGTCTCCTCCTCCTTTTCTTGCTCCTTGATCTTCACATTCTCCTGCTATTTATTCTCTCTGCCTGCCAGCCCTGCCTATCCTTTCTCCTGCCTAGTCATTGGCCGTTCAGCTCTTTATTGGACCAATCAGGTGTTTTAGACAGGTACAGTAACACAGCTTCATGGAGTTAAGTAAATGCAACATAAAAGAATACAAGACATCTTGGCATCATTAATCAACTGTTCCACAATATAAACAAATGTAACACATCATCAACTCATATTCTACAACACAAAAAAGCTGCACAAAAGAAAGGGACCAGCCAGAAAGAGAACTGTATATTGTAGGCAGCCAAGCTCGATGGCCAGAACCATTCTAGTAATTTGACATCAGACATGGAACTACAGGATTTAATATTTGCCCAATATCTCCTCTCTATGCCCACCATTAGCATTTTAGAGTAGTAATTTTTATTCTGTATCATTTTATGTTGGAACTAGGTACTTTGCTTTTGGATTTTTAGGGAGGTACAATTAAGATATTACTTTGAGTCTCAGAAGAAAACTTTGGACTTTTAAACAGTGATGACACTGTAAGAGATTTGAGGAACTTTTGAAGTTAGACTAAATATATTTTGCATTATGTATATTGCCAGGAGCTTATAGGGCCCCAGGTTGAATGTGGAATTTTGAGTGAGAATTCCTCCACTGGCGCTCACATTTGAAATACTTGGTTCCCGTTGGTGGCACTATTCATGTAATTTTAGGAGGTGTAGACTTACTGGGAGAAGTGTTTTCCAGGAGGTAGGGTTTGAAGTTTCCACACAACTCATGACTGCCAGTTTGCTCTTTGCTCTATGCTTTTAGTTCAAGAGAAGAGTTCCCAGCCATCACAGAACATGATTGTTGCCATGTTTTACTGCTGTGATGGTTTTAGACTTATCCTTCTGTAATGGAAACTCCAATAAACCACCCTTTCTGTAAGTTGCCTTGGTCATGGTGTTTTGTTACAGCAATAGAAGAGTAACACTAATGTTCTCCAACTACTATGAAACAAAATTTTTAAAGAGGAGTACAAGCCACACTTATCTGTGAGTGGTAAGGATAAGTATTAAGGAGTCAGATAAATGAACTGGTTATTAAGGGCACTGCTACTCTTCAAAAAGTTCCGAGTTTTTGTTTCCATTACTCACAGCTAGTGGCTCATAGGGGATCCTGGAGCTGTGTCTCACCTCTGAGTATACCTGTACTTGTGTGTGTGTGTGTGTGTGTGTGTGTGTTTGTGTGTGTGTGTGTGCGCGCGCGTGTGCGCGCACATGAGAAATTTAACAAAAAGTAATCTTAAAGAGAGATGGTTAGTCACTAAAGGGACTCAGCATTAGAAATTATTCTACTGTGTGTAACAATAGTAATTAAATAAAAAAGAAGTCATGAATTTGAGAGGGAAAATGGTGAGCATGAGAGGAGTTGGAGGGAGGAGACAGGTTCAAAATGATGTAAATTCTAAAAGAAAAAATACAAATATAATTTTAAATATGCAGTTAGAGATTATACTGGATTGTGAAAGTGGCCATACTGAGTTCTGCTCTAAGATGACTGGTTTCACCAGCCATGGTTATTTGGCTAGGTTTATAGTACCAGTAATGAACCTCGTCCTATTAAGTGGGCCTTAAGTCCAATTAGACAGCTGTTGATTAATGAGAACATGTAAGTGCCACTATTGTACCTTCAGGCTATCTGTTGCTTGTTGTTGTAGTTCATAGGTATCTTAGTTATGGTTTCTACTGTAGCAACAAAACAGCATGACTAAAAAGTATATTGGGATTGAAGGGTTTATGTCAGCTGATTCTTCCGCACTTTAATCCATCATTGAAGGAACACAGGGAAATAACTCAAACAGGGCAGGATCCTGGAGACAGGAGCTGATTCAGAGGCCACAGAGGAGTGCTGCTTACTGGCTTACTCCCCATGGCTTGGTCAGCCTGCTTTCTTATAGATTCCAGAAAAACTCACTCAGGGAGAGCACCACCCACGATGTTCTGGGCCATGCCCCATTAATCACTAATCAAGAAAATGCTATACAGCTGGATTTTACGGAGGAATTTTCTTAATTGAGTTTCCCTCCTTTCAGATAATTCTAGATTGTGGCAAGTTGACATAAGAAAGCCACCACAATAGACATTGCAGCTGAGCAGGACTATTGATTGCATTTCTCACTTGGCAACTTGCACAGCACACTGTGGTACTCAGAAAGCTAGTCCTCAGAGAGGAAATTTTTGGGGAAAGCCAGCTCAAAAATCTCTGAGACTTACCCCATATTGTGGGAGGCACCCGAAGTCATTGAGAATACCCTATATTAATTTGGAAGTCTCTTGGATATCACTGACCCAAATCTCAAAAGCAGAATTCTTGTGCATTGTACTGGAGTTTTTCCATGGCTTGACTTTGGCTCTTGTGGGAAGCATTATCACCTCTATTAGTAGAACTTTATTTAAACTCTTTCTCTTTCTATAAACCCTCTCTCCCTTGCTTGTCTCTCTCTGTCTCTCTTTCTCTCTCTCTTCATACACACACACACACACACACACACACACACACACACACACATATACTTGTTTTGTATATATACATATATATGTGTGTGTGTGTGTGTGTGTGTGTGTGTGTGTGTGTGTTACATATAGTTTAGGTAAGCATGAAGCAATATATTTACTCAAAGAGTTTTCAAACATCCTTGGAGATATTAATTCCTCGTCTTTATCTCTTAACCAATATTGCTCTCCCTCCTCCTTCTCATTTAAAAACCTTCCCCTATTTTACCCCCCCATAGAGTCTGTATTCTATGATTTCCATTCCCCACTATCCCAATTTCCATTTTGTTTTCCTTGTTTTCTGATGACTCTAGGTTATATAGTCAATCTGAAGGTTTGTAATTAGGAGCTCTACAGTAGAGCTTGAAGTCAGGTATGGTGATACCTCCAGAAGTTCCTTTATTATATAGGATTGTTTTTAGCTATCCTGGGTTTTTTGTTTTGCCATATGAAGTTGAGTATTGTTCTTTCCAAGTCTGTGAAGAATTATATAGGGATTTTGATGAAGATTTCATTGAATCTGTAAATTGCTTTTGGTAAGATTGTCATTTTTATTATGTTAATCCTACCGATCCATGAGGATGGGAGATCTTTCCATTTTCTGAGATCTTCCCCAATTTATTTCTTCAAAGAGTTAAAATTCTTGTCATATAAGTCTTTCACTTGTTTGATTATAGACCCCAAGATATTTTATATTATTTGTGGCTATTGTAAAGGGTGCTGTTTCTCTGATTTCTTTCTCAGCCCGTTTATAATTTATATATAGGAGGTCTACTGAATTTTTTGAGTTAGTCTTGTATCCAGCCACCTTATTGAAGGTGTTTATCCGATGTAAGTGTTCCATGGCAGAATTTTGGGGGTCACTTATGTATACTATCATATCATTTGCAAATAGTGAAAGTTTGACTTATCCCTTTCCAATCTGTATCCCCTTGATTCCTTTTGTGTCCTTACTGCTCTGGCTAGATCCTTGAGTACTATACTGAGGAGATACAGAGAGAGTGGAAGCGTTGTCTTGTCCCTGATTTCAGTGGATTGCTTTGAGTTTCTCTCCATTTAATTTGATGTTGGCTATTGGCTTACTGTAAATTGCCTTTATTATGTTTAAGTATGTTCCTTGTATCCCTGTTCTCTCCAGAACCTTTATCACAAAGGGGTGTCTGATTTTGTTAAAGGCTTTTCCAGCATCTAATGAGATGACCATGTGTTTTTTTTTTCTTTTAGTTTGTTTGTATGGTGGATTACATTGACAGATTTTTGTTCGTTAAACTATCCCTGTATCTCTGGGATGTAGCCTACTTTATCTTGGTGGATGATTTTTTATATGTGTTCTTGGATTCAGTTTACCAGTATTTTTTGAGTATTTTTACATCAATATTTATGAGGGATATTGATCTGTAATTCTCTTTCTTTGTTGCATCTTTGTTTGGTTTGGGTATCAGAGTAACTGTGGCCTCATAAAAGAATTTGTCAGTGTTCCTTCTGATTCTATTGTTTGGAACAATTTGAGGAGTATTGGTATTAGCTTTTCTTTGATATTCTGGTAGAATTCTGCACTGCAACCATCTGGCCCTGGGCTTTTTGTGGTTGGGAGAATTTTAATGACTGTTTCTATCTCCTTAGGTGTTATAGGTCTGTTTAAATTGTGTCTGGTCTTGATTTAATTTTGTTATATGGTACCTATAAATAAAATTGTTTATTTCTTTTAGATTTACCATTTTTTTTGGAATGCAGGTTTTTGAAGTATGACCTAATGATTCTCTGTATTTCCTCAGAGTGTTATTATGCCCCCTTTTCATTCCTGGTTTTGTTAATTTGGATATTCTCTCTACACCTTTTGGTTATTTTGGATAAGGGTATGTCTATCTTTTTGATTTTCACATAGAACCAACTCTTTCTTTCATTTATTTTTTGTATTGTTCACTTTGTTTCAATTTTATTGATTTCAGCCCCAAGTTTGACTATTTCCTGACTTCTACTCTTCCAGAGTGAATTTGTTTCTTTTTGTTCTAGAGCTTTCAGGTATGCTGTTAAGTCTCTTGTGTGAGATTTCTCCAGATTCTTTATGTAGACACTTAGTTCTATGAACTTTCCTCTTAGTACTGCTTTCATTGTGTCCCTTGAGTTTGGGTATGTTGTGGATTCCTTTTCATTGAATTCTAGGATGTCTTTAATTTCTTTCTTTATTTCTTCCTTGATCCAGAAGTGGTTCAGTTGAGAGTCATTCAGTTTTCATGAGTTTGTAGGCTTTCTGTAGTTTCTGTGTTGTTGAACTCTAACTTTATCCAATTGTGGTTAGATAAGATACAAGGGGTTATTCCATTTTATTTGTATTTATTGATATTTGCTTTATAACTGAGTATATGGTCAGTATTAGAGAAGGTTCCATGAGGTTCTGAGAAGATGGTGTATTCTTTTGTGTTAGGGTGGAATGATCTGAATATGTCTATCAAGTCCATTTGTGTCATAACATCTGTTAGTTTCCTTGTTTCTCTGTTTTGTTTCTGTCTGGCAGACCTGCCCATTGGTGAGAGTGTGGTATTAAAGTCTCCCATTATTAATGTGTGGGCTTTGATGTGTGATTTAAGCTTTAATAATATTTCTTTTACATATGTGGGTGTCCTTGTATTTGGGGCATAGATATTTAGAATAGAGTCTTTATCTAGATGGATTTTTCCTTTGATGAATATGAAATGTCCTTCTCTATTTCTTTGATTTTAGTTTGATGTCTATTTTGTTAGATATAAGGATAGCTATGCTGGCTTGCTTCTTAGGTCCATTTGATTGGAAAATCTTTTCCCAACACTTTACTTTGAGTTAATGTCTGTCTTTGAAGTTGAGGTACATTTCTTGTATGCAAAAGAAGGATGGATCCTGTTTTCTTATCCTTTCTGTTAGCCTGTATCTTTTTATTGGCAAACTCAGTCCATTGATATTGCAAGATGTTATTGAACAATGAATGATTGTTAATTACTGACATATTTTGGTTTTGGTGGTGGTGATGGTAGTGTGTGTATTTCCCTTCTTTGGTTGTTGCTTTTGTGAGATTATCTATTTCTTGTGTTTTTGTGACTATAACTGAGTTCCTTGGGTTGGAGTTTTCCTTCTAGTACTTTCTGTAGTGCTGTAATTATGGATAGATGTTGTTTAAATGTGATTTTGTCATGAAATATCTTGTTTTTTCTGTCTATGTTGATCGAAAGTGTTGCTGAATGTAGTAGTCTGGACTGGCAGCCATGGTTCCTTAGTGTCTGTGAAAGGTCTGTTCAGTATCTTCTGGCTTTTAGAGTCTCCATTGAGAAGTTGGGTGTAATTCTGATAGGTTTGCCTTTATTCATTACTTTGTGATTTTCCTTTGCAGCTCTTAAAATTCTTCCTTTATTCTGTATGCTTGGTGTTTTGATTATTATGTCGCAAGTTGATTTTTTTTTCTCAAGCCTCTTTGGTGTTCTATAAGCTTTTTGTACTTTTATAAGCATGTCCTTCTTTATGTTGGGAAAGTTTTCTTCTATGATATTGTTGAATATGTTTTCTGTGCCTTTGAGCTGGGATTCTTCTCCTTCTTCTATCCCTATTATTCTTAGGATTGGTCTTCTCATGGTGTCACAGATTTCTTGGATGTTTTGTTTCAGGAATTTTTGGATCTAACATTTTTTTTTTGACTGAAGGACCTATTTCCTCTATTGTATTTTCAATGCCTGAGATTCTTTCTTCTATCTCTTGTGTTCTCTTCATGATGCTTGTATCTGTAGTTCCTGTTTGCCTCCCCAGATTTTCCATTTCCAGAATTCCCTTGGTTTGTGTTTTCTTTATTGTTTCTATTCCAGTTTTCAAGTCTTGAACTATTTCCTTCACCTATTTGATTGTTTTTTCTTTACTTTCTTTAAGGGGTTTATTTATTCCAATTTTTTGTTTATCTTTTCTTCAACTACTTTAAGTGATTTTTTCATTTCCTCTTTAAAAGCATCTATCATCTTTATAAAGTAGTTTTAAAGTTCAGTGTGTGTGTGTGTGTGTGTGTGTGTGTGTGTGTGTGTGTGTGTGTGT